>NQII01010559.1:24252-37882 GCA_002778355.1 Clitarchus hookeri
CTTCGTGGAGTGTGTTACCAGTGGTTGGGGCTGTACCGTACATGCACAGTACATTTGCGTAATGGGTATGTATTGCGATGTACGTGTGCCTGGTTATGGGAATCTGTAGTCCTACACTATTTCGGCAGAGAGGTTTCAAGACGCGGTCTTGTGCTTTTCCTTAGTAGGTTTGACGTCTACTGGGATGGAAGTTATAATCACCCTAGAAATAAATACTCTGGTTTAGGTAAGATCACGTGCTTATTCCCTAAAGGAATAGACACAGTGGCCCTTACTAACTCCTAACTATCAATTAACTGTAATGGAAGTAAGCTACGGTAAACCAGGTGAAGCGGACCTGGGACTTACAAAAAAAGAGCAGATACGGCTAGGTAGCTATGCTAACAACTGATCCGTACTAATTCTATGCTGTTGTCCGGAAGGGACTCGGGGGTTCACTACCAAAGTGGTAGTGAGTGTAAAAGGGGGAGACTAAAAATTCTTCGGGGGTCCCTGGGTCTAGAAGATTTCTGAAAGGTAGCGGTGATATTTTGTGAGAAAGGCGGAAAGCAGAGGGCTCCAGCACAAGGGGTGGTGGAGCGAGCGGCTGAGTATCAACTGGTGTTTCGGAGTTGCGCTCGCCTATATGGATGGCCGTCTGCAGGTCCTTCGGCTGGTCGTCTGGTATCTTCGAGCTAGAGCTCCTCCCTTGGCAGCCCATGCAGCATTCTCTTGGGGGAGGCTGGAAGTGCCGTTTTGCTTCTATGTGGATTGCATCACTCCTGCGAGTTTAGGGGCAGCGCTGGGCTGCGTGGCTGGCTTGTGTCGCACTTGCAGGTGATTACAGACATGTGACTTCTGACATACTGCTGTAGACGGCCTTGACTGCAGTGTTCTTAATTGCTCCTTGCCTAGGGGTGTGCTGGTGAGCTCTGGAACAAGTCTTCCTGCATCAAACCCCGCTCAAGGTGACGTGACGTGATGATGAGGCAAAGTTGTATTTAGTAATTATGTCAGTACATGTCACGTGTCAATGTCGATTTATGTATTAACTTCCCTGCCTTCAAAGCGTTCACCCAGGCAGGGTGTTGCAAAAATAATCCTATTAACTGTTTATAAACTTTTCTCTGTGATCACGTACAAACAACCTCACTTGCTACGCTNGTTGCAAAAATAATCCTATTAACTGTTTATAAACTTTTCTCTGTGATCACGTACAAACAACCTCACTTGCTACGCTCTGACCCTCTTCCACTTACTCTGTGGATGGGAACAGGGTGACAAACCTCTTGCAGTGCTGTCACAATCTCATGTCGCTCCAAAAATTCAGAGCACCTGCCCATGAAAAACACATTGTTGTCAAAACAGAGTTCATCCGTCTGCAGGTCTAGAANTCCAAAAATTCAGAGCACCTGCCCATGAAAAACACATTGTTGTCAAAACAGAGTTCATCCGTCTGCAGGTCTAGAAACTTGTCTTGCACAGTGGCATGCCTTACTGGAATTAATTGTAATTCCTGTAGTTTGCAAAATTGCCAAAACATGGCCTCAATACAAGACTCCAGCTTACAGGCAGCTACAACTTTCATAACAAAAAACAAAAGTCTTACTACACCTGGCCAACCTGCAGCTGTATAAACGAATGATGATGAAAATTCTATACACAAAAATCATTGGGCGTAACAATATGGCTTTAGAAATATTTTCTTTGCACACATTAAAAAGTTTAGTCATATGAGTTCACTAAAAAATGGGTAAATCAAATGGTAATGACATTTTATAAGCATTCTAAAATTCATTGAAATAACAGCATTTTTACTTTGATAAATTTTGCAACAAAATTGTATTCTGAAATGAAAATGAAGGTTGAGGCTCATCTTTTCCAGCTTCAGCACACTGAATATTTACACAACACTAACTGTGCACAAGTTTACTGCCTGAGACTGGCTAGCGACTGGATTTGTTGGTATTGCTCTGTTGCAGCTGAACAGATACCTGGACAAGCCTGCAAACGCAAAGCTGAACGACAGTGTCGAAAACCTGACCAGCCATGTTGCTGCCATGGGCCAAGAGGTGTGTGTGCCTTCAGCAAAGAAGTCAAGTAATTATTTATGTGATTGATTCTTCTATTGACGTTACCACCAGATGCAGGTTTTTTCAGAATCAAAACAATTTAATTTTTTCTGGTAATCCAGCAAGTTTCTTCAGATATATTGTAGGCGTTTTTTTTTCTACTTGTGTATGTAAGGCAGTTGTTTTACATAGTTTAAAGATGTTGTTTTTATCACTAATTATAGGATCACAAACAAGTGAATGGTGTCACTGCAGCTAATTTCCTGAATTCAGTTGAAAACATCTCATCAGAATTACTCAAGATACTCACAGATGATGGTATGTACATCTATTAGTACATGTATTGTGATGGCTTATGATTTTGTGATTGGTATCCATGATTATTACTGGAAACATGCCTTAAAAAGTGTTAATATAGCACTAATAAATGTTGTAGTATACTGCTGGGACAATTAGCAAGTTTACNAGATACTCACAGATGATGGTATGTACATCTATTAGTACATGTATTGTGATGGCTTATGATTTTGTGATTGGTATCCGTGATTATTACTGGAAACATGGCTTAAAAAGTGTTAATATAGCACTAATAAATGTTGTAGTATACTGCTGGGACAATTAGCAAATTTGCCGTTCCGCCTATTGTCTGAGATGAGATCCCAGCCACATTTGCTCATTTTGTAATTATCCAAGTGCAGAAATAAGTCCTTTAAATTGTGACATAGGTGCGGGCACACATCCCAGTACACCTCAAAAGCTATGCTGAGCAATTAAAAAATGTATTACAGTTTATTTGTTGCCATAATGTGTATATGCACATATGTACTNCAGAAATAAGTCCTTTAAATTGTGACATAGGTGCGGGCACACATCCCAGTACACCTCAAAAGCTATGCTGAGCAATTAAAAAATGTATTACAGTTTATTTGTTGCCATAATGTGTATATGCACAAAATTAGTAGTTGCTGTGTTGACTTATTTACAAGTGTCTTTGTATATCTTCTATGCTGGCAGAATAAATGAAACTAGCATAAGTGGTATTGATGATATACAACCTGCTGCCTGGTAGTAATCAAAGCTACTCCCGCTAGAAGTTGGGAAGCACAGAGCTTCATTAACTGGTATTCAGTAGTGGTGTTCCTACGTTGGGAGCTCGAAGATTCGAAAGTTACAATAAACAAGGAACTTCACTATGAGTAGGATTTGGGGGTCCATGGGGGTCGTTATAATTCCAGTGGTGATCTTTGTAGCCTCAGCAAGTGTCCGGACCTCCACAGCTTCTACGCTCGTGAGTATGGATTTTCTTACATAGAAAATGTACTGGATTTTTATCTGGTATGTTTTCCTGGGGCACTGCCATTTCTGCCACGAGTGCATTCTGGCTCAGCTCTAGCTTTATCTGACTCCACACTCATCACTCATCAGTACTGTAAGCAGGGGCCGGGTCTCTTCTCGTCACTTGGAACGTGGGTCCATGGGAGCAGGGTGAGTGAGGTGTAGTGGTGTGTGGTTGCAGATGCCAGTGGGCTGATCTCTCAGGCACTCCTGCTAGGCAATACGGAGGCCGCAGTTGAGCTGTGTCTGCAGGAGGAGAGGTATGCAGACGCCATCATCCTCGCTATGACGGGCGGCAGTGACCTCCTGGCCCGCACCCAGTTCCGCTACTTCCAGGTATGTCCAATTGACAATGCTGAGCATTTATGACATTTGCTGTTATTACTCATATCATGTCAAGAGTGGGCAGTAAATAAAAATTGTGCCATAAATAATTATATTTTTAAATCATAGTTTGCTAAACTTGCAAAATTGCAAATTTTATTATTTTATTATTTTGCAACATTTGATGCAAATTTTCATACTGCGTCAATTAAATATAAAATTGATTACATTGTAAAAAGTAGACAGAGTGCACAAGTACTCACAGGGTGGTACTTGTAGATAGACATACACAAAAAAAGTCAGAGGGACGTATTTTCCATGCGGATGCGGGGTCACGCAACATTTTGTTGGCCAGACCAGCTTCATGAGGCGGCGAGCTGTGGTTCGCAAACAGTGAACCTAGCGACTAGGAGGCAAACTAGGGTGAGGCAGAAGATTGGAATTGTGGCGTACAGGTTATCTTATTTTTCAGCCAAGTGTTTGTCTGGATTTGGTGATGTATTGGTGGGCCAGTCAGTTTCCAATGTTGCAGTTCTGCACTATTATTAGAATGAGGTAGGGTTCTCAAACCAGTGGTTATGTAACAGGAGTCAATTAGACTAAAAAAATACATACATAACAAATCTAAAATATAGTACAACTGCAGGACTACATATGTAATCTCGTTATCGTTTTAACATTACATGTGTAACAATTTGTACATTTTTTAAAATTACATATTTTAAAACATTTTTATCTGACTAAAAGTTAAATATCAACAACCATGTTGGGGGTTTCAGTAAAACAAAAAAAAAACTTGTTGCAAATCACAGTGTTTGAAAAACTCGTAATTTGATCTACTTCAATGCATTCACGACAAACAAGTATTAATACACTAGTAAAGGGTTTGAGAGATTTTGCACTCAACCTAAATAAGTAAATTTGAACTCTAGGAACATAAAATGTTAATAAAAGTTGGCTTAGATACTAAAATGTTTTCTAAATACAACTTTATGGTAAAAAAGTAGCTGTCACACCACTAGCTTCGTTGCAAGAGCACTTGAACTGTAGCCTTTGTGGTCAGTTATACAAATAAGAAACATTTGTTACCTAAAAAGTAACAAATTTTACGAAGATCAGTAGGCATTGAGCCTCATAGTGTACAGTACTGGCCAAAAATAACCTTTCTGTGCATTATGTCCACAATTGTGTACACTCGGTCTGGACAGGTTAATGATAAACACGCTGTAGTTGAGAGAGTCTGGATGGAAGTTGTCTGCTGGTCGGCTCACTGATACTGTGCATGTGTATGTGCAGAAATGCAAGGGAGCGCTGTCTGCGCTGATCTCGGCGGTAGTGACGGAGGACTGGTCCCATGTTGTCAAGAACTGCTCTCTGGACAGCTGGAAGGAAGCTCTTGCGGCCACTCTCACCCATACCAAGAGCGACGAGTTCCCAGTACTCTGCAGTAAGTTGCCAGCATCACCTCCTTCCGACACATCTGCATGACCGTGTGCTTCCCTCTGACAGTATTTGTTAAGTGCTGGGCGGCAACTGTTGGCCAGTAGCAGGCTGGTGCTTTAATGTGGTGCTGAGTTGTACTTGTACATATATTAAAAACAGTCCAGTTTCCAGAATATCAGAACCACCTGAACAGACCTTTTTAAAAACAGATACTGTCTGCCAGTATTATCTTTTCATTTACAGTTTTATCATAATCATAGTTTTTGTGGATACGTGGACGAACACTTTGGGTTTTTCTCTTATGCGAGTCCATATTTTCAACCTCCTTGCCTCGTGTGCCCTGACAAAGTCGGTGATGATGTCCATTTCATGTAAGTGGGGTAAATTTTGACAGTTCTAGAAAAGTAGCACCACCGCAAAGTATCCTTCCGCCACTGCTGTTCTGTCAGCGAAGAAAACTACGTTTGTAAACAAATGTTGCAAGTCCAGTGCACGCTTTCATTTTTCTCGTGTTACCTGTCATGGCTGGCAGGCACTGAACGACTGACGTTACGTAACTACCGTCCAGTAGACAATGTAGGATATTATAGCTAGGTTAGTATTCCAGCCTGTTTTACTTTTCTAATTGCCAAGTTTGTTGGGGCCCTGTTTATTTTATTTTGAGGGTTGACAGGAAGCATAGTGAGTGGAGGGAAGGGCGACTTTCGTTTAACTTATTTGTACGATTGTGTGTCATTTTGAGTTGCATATTGTTTTGATGGAGCAGTGGAAAAGTTTGCTCATACGGAAATAAAATTCACACTATTATAACTTTAAAAGTTTGAACTTAAAATAAAAAAACAAAATGTGATACATGTATCGCTGTTTGTACAAATGCAGCAATACACACACTGTGACCAAAGTTAACTTTCTACTCATTGGATTTATGATAAATGCCAAATAAACTAGGGATGTCAAACTCTATTCCACAATTCCTTGTTACCCACGATTCTTGAAAAATTGTATAATCGAGAATGGGGAGTCCAAGAATCAAAGCAATAAATACCAATTACTACAAATACATAACTATCACCTCTCGAAAACAGTTTATAATTACTTGATTTATGCCAGTAATTGAATCACTCTTGGAAAATTATTTTGTGCGTGAAAATATGAGATGCGGAAATAATCGTAAAATAAAACTGTACTGGCAGTGTTCAAATTCACCATTTAGTATATTAGTATTTAGTAGCTTCAGTTGGGTCGCGATTTGGTAGTTATGTATTTTAACAAGTTTCCTTACATACTACAAACTAGGGGTGTGCGGGATCTCGAACTTTGGGAATGCATTACAATTTTTTCGTTGGGTGGGAAATAATTTTTTCCTAATATTTTTGGGAAAAATTTATGTTCCCGTCTGTAGGTTGTTCCAACTAAAATACAAGTCGTGTTTTGTGTGAGAAGCTTTGTATGAACTGTTTACGTAAGCGATTATAATTTGATAAATCAAATCTTGTCGAAAAAATTTTGATTCTTCCACTTATTAACAGATTTCAAAGATTGTTACATAAGCTAAAATAAATTTTGTACGTCCTATATTATGTAACGTTAACACTACATATTTATTGCAAAAATGAACTAAAACTGGTTGCAAACTTGCACTATTAGGAAATTACAGTAAATTGTGCGCACTGAATTTGTCTTATATGCGAGCGACATCTATAAGTTGCAAGTATCGATTGCTGGTTGATGTGGTACGCGAGTTTCAATATACATAACCTATACATTCACATAAAAATAAGTTAGTGCACAATTAAAGTTTAATTCAACCTCAAATGTTTAATTATTTTACTGAGATCTAACATGGTGTTTTTAATATAGGTTTTGTTAAAACGATTTTTCATTCGGAATGTGTTTGTTCTCACTCGTCGCCGAGAGGTTGAAAAACTCCAAACGTAGCAAATTTTCTATGAGAGAATGAGAGAAAATATAATTAATTTACTTAACTACTTTTAATTTGTTATCGATAGAGGAATTAGCTTTTTTAGAACACAGATTTGGTATGTTGCGTTCATAACCGGCCCTATGCGACTTGGCTGTAATTACAGTTGCACTACATGATTCGAAGCGTGTGTGTTCACGGACATCAAAACTTCCACTGAAGTTAATTTGAGTAAATTTGTGTCCATGTACACACATTTTACTACCAAAAATTGAATGAAAAATGTCAATGTTCCTTAGTAGACGTCATGAAATTATAAAGAAAATAGCAGCAAACTGAAAACATCAAGGCAATGTTTTTAAACAAATTTAAAGTTACTTTTTTTGTTTTAACATGAGGAAAGTCCAATATATTTTTATTATTTAAAAAATATAAGGGATTTTCTTATTAAAATTGAAGCAAGTATTTTAAAGAAATGCTCCAAATGCAGAGGATTAATTTGTAGTGTAATAACTAAGTGTATAAAAATATAAAACTATACGACTTTTCTAGCTCAAATCTAATTTTTAGCACATACAGTCATTATTCTATGTTTATTTTTTGTCAAAATGGAAAGATTTATGATAGAATGTTATTCAGTACGTCTAGCAACCCACAAACTTCTTTACCTAACCTAAAATATCTTTCCCGATTTTTTTCCGAATTGCCACGAAAATTTAAGTTTCCTGATGACAAAATTCCATTCCCGCAAACAACTACTAAAAACTAAATACTAAAATACCAAGTACGTCATCATTTTGTTGACTAATTCAGGTCACGTCACCTTTTAGTAAACTAAAAGTGCCAATTCAAACACGGCCTCNAGGTCACGTCACCTTTTAGTAAACTAAAAGTGCCAATTCCAACACGGCCACACATTTTGCGTGACCTATACTTTTCTCACTCGAATAAAAAATAATGTTTAAAAAACCTCCTACATAGCGGATGATTTCAACGTTGCCATGGCAAAGGACTTATATAAGGATCATAGCACTGTATTAATTTGCACGTGACAGAAACTAACTTTTTATTCCACTCATGGAATGTTCACTTTTCCACTTTTTGTACTTTCTTGTGGCTTTGACATGACTTTTCTTCGTTCACAACATCGTAAATTACGTGTGCATACTTCACCGTTTACTTTATAACTATGTAAGGAACGAGAAGAAATTATATTTGTACCGTTGTAATATTTCCGAGAAATAGATAAAAAATATAGCGTTATCGTAAGAGGAAACTAAGTTTCTCAACATCTTACAGCTTTGGAACGACAATATAGCCTCTGCCATGGTTGTTTACTAGACTACTAGCGCTGTTGGTTTAATTCAACGGCATCACGGATAGTACTCAAGCAAAGTCACGTCATTTCAAAAACTAAACACGTTTGATTATAACAAGAAAAACATTTCCATGCAATGGTTTTAAAAAATGAGCATTGTAAGTTAACTGTCTTACAAACAAAATGCCGAATAAAGTGTCTGCAAAATGCCTTTATATGTAGAGGCAATAATGGAGATTTTCTTTATTTACTAATGATGCATTCCCAATCTCATCCTTTTCTTGTGGGAAAATTTATTTTTAGTCCCGCCCAAAATTTTTATGTCTTACTCCAATCCCGCCCAGCTATGTTTTGTGTAACACCAGCCTGTCATAGTATTACTGTATCAATCAACAGTTACGTTCATCAGTTGTGTGTGACAGTAAGATTCCTTTTCTTGTAAAACATAATGTGTTTTCACTGTCCTATTCTTGCAAACGTTTTAATAATTTGATATGTTGGTGAAGGAAATTTTTTCGAATAAACTATGTGGACATATATATTTATATAACTCCCTCCCTCTCTCCCCCTCTTCCTCTGTGTGTGTGTGCATGTGCGTGTGCGCATGTGTTTATATATATATAAATATTATCTCGTATACATCTTTTGAACTTTTTGGAATTTCATATGCATATGCTCCCACTGTTTGTGTTATATTTTGTATGTTAGTAATAGGCCTATTACTAATGTAGTCTAGTTTAAATAATTTCATTTCACACCCTCCTATACAGTATTTAGATCTGTAAAGCTATTGTGTATAACTAAAAGAATCACGATTTTTGGAATCGAGATTCAAGATTGGTATCTTCATCGAGAATCGAGGAAAAGTGGAATCGTTACATCCCTAAAATAAACAAATATTATTTACACACTACAAGAGAGTTGAAAGTGTGGCTTTTTCAAGCCATGTGTATTTCAAACCTAATACAGTATTAACTGTTTATAAATATATTATTTACAAAACACACTAACTTACTGTTTGCAAATCGCAACCTCTTGAACATGTGCTTTTCTAAGGAAATCCTTGCACGATTACTTAACTAAAATCACTTTTGTTCATCACTGACATTAAATAATTTGTTTGCAGAATCTTTCAGTAAAATCAACCCTTCCGCTTGTTTCCTGAAACCAACTAACTCAAACTTAGAAACCTAAATTATATTTGTGTCGCTTCATTGCTGACGGCGGTTAAGGAAAATGGTGGAATGAGCCATTTTACGAAGCAGTAAACACGTAACCGATAATATTACAGTTTGCTCAAGGAAACACACAAAAACGGTACCTACAAAAAACTACGCTTAAAGAAAGCAAATAAAAAAATTATTAACTATTGATAAAATATTCCGACAACACCAACAAGATACTCTTATAAACACGATGAGAAAAAAGCACATACTCCATTATAATTGCTAAATGTGTTTTTAAAGTAGATTACCTAAAAGAANATTATAATTGCTAAATGTGTTTTTAAAGTAGATTCACTAAAAGAAAAAAAAGCTTTAAAAACATAATTCAAACCATAAATGTTGTAAGCATAATGAAAGTTTTAAATTACAACTTTTAGTTCTGAGTAGGGATGGGTCGAATAACAAAAAATATCGGTTCCTGTTCCAGTACCGATTCTACAATTTAAATATTGGTTCCAGTATGCTGTTCTATATTGAATACTTGCTTTTTGCTTACAACTTCATTAAACCAATGCAGGTAAAATTCATTAAATGTTGTATTTAACCTACAGAATAATTTAACAATAATAAAGCTGAAGATAAGTTTAAATGTATACTGATAAACATGTATTAAATTTAGAACAATTAGAATGATTCAAAGCTAAAAATCTATACATAAATGTCAGCCATTTTGTTTCGTTCGATGCTGAGAGTAGTATATTCTCTGTATATATTTATCTATGACTTTGCCACCACGAGAATGTTTACATTTTATCTCGTTTAACAGATAGAATACAAGTATATCAAACCAAATACTGTATTTGATTAAACACCTGTCTTTAAAAACTACTTTTGCAAACATTGGTGCTAAATAAATTGATATTTATTTGCTTTGTACTGCAATAGTAATTCGCTGTATGGAGGTATAGTGGCAGAGGAAAAAAATGCTTGCTACAGGTGAATTAACCTATTTAATTATTGTTTTGGCATAACTACAATTTATGTTTGTTTTGATAAGTCTCTCGTAATAGTTATTTTTGTAATGACAAAGTTTTGCAGCAACTCTATTAATTCATAATGTTTCGTATTAAGTACCGTATTTGCTCGTGTATAGCTTGCACCATAATTTTTGCAACAAGTTCCAGGAAAAAAAATTTTGTCAGTAAAATTGCACCAACAATTTGTGGTGCCTTGTTAGTAAACATGTAACAAATTATTCTTTTTTTTTTACATTAATATATGGTTTGTGATTTGTTTGCAAAATGCTTTAATTAAATAACTCGTGGCGCTAAAAGCCAAAACATTGTGGTGTGCTGTGCGATAACGGTAACCTACGTTCGTTAAAAGAACGTCAACAACTGTGGTGGGTAGCTGGCTTCCTTTTTCTTTTTGCTTCTTTTACGCAGTGACTGGGTGGCCGGCTTCCTTTATTTTTTGCTTTTTTTATGCAGTGACATGCTGGTTTTTTTGCCGTACTGGAATGTGGCACCTGTAAAAAACAGCTTCTTCCCTTCTACCCCCCTTTTTTCTAAGTGGGCTATCCTCTCCTTTACACGGAAACAAAGAAGGCTTGGAGTAATGTATCGATCAGCTAGCATTGATGCTTACGGGAGCGGCTGAATGATAAAAAGAGAGAAGGGAGAGGAGTGATTATGTAGGAGCAAGAGATGAGTTAACATACGGTTACGCTACACTTCCCTCTAAACATCACCGGACAGTTTACGACTACCACTCCTTCCTTAATTTTTTTTCTGTATATAGCACGCACCCCAGAAATTTTTTCCTTTATTTTGGGGAAAAAAGGGCGTGCTATACACAAATAAATACTGTATATCATCATCTCAAAATATTACTAAATTTATTGCTGTGTAGAAACGAGAACCGAGTAGTTGTTAACCTAAAACCGGTTCAGAGTCAAATCTCAAGAATTTGTATAAATTGGAACCGAAGAACCGAACCGATCCATCCCTAGTTCTGAGTACTATTTTCTTCCAAAGCCATCATCAAAAGCACCAGCTTACCAACATACTCCAGAAACAATTCAACAGCTGATACAATACTTTGCAAATGACAAAATTTACTGTTTACATACTGGTAAGGTTGGTCACATTTTCTCAATTTTGACCCCACTTATGTGAAATGGATAATACTCTCCTTGACACTTCACCTTGTGAATAGAGTTTATTGGTGTCCAGTGTCAAAGACTTTCCCCAACCCTGACAGCTGGGAAGCAGGTGTCGTCTTGACAGGGATTTTGGTGGAGGAAGGAGTCTGAGCAGTTCGGTAATCACCCTCTGAGTATGGGGTGGAGCACTGCTCAAAGCAGGGTCTATACAAACTTGGCGGTGGACAGAATCCTCTCACTGGGTCTTGTCTGATCGTCGAGGGGAAACTGTTCTAAATACTGAGGTTACTGCACCAGGTGCTTGGGGAACTCCATCTAGGGTTATGTCTCCGCCCATTGTACTTGTCCCTGTCGGTGCTGCCGGGTCTTGTGGTCTCACTCAGTCTGGGTGGATGAGGTCCATTGTCTGTCCTTCCTGCTGCTAATCAGTTGGTGGCAGGATCAGAATGGGCTGGGTTCCAAAGAAGTCTGTCAGGTCATAAAAAGCTTGGGTGGTGTTTCCCATATTGACAATGTCACTCTCGACAGGAGAGGTGGGCTATTTGACTGAAGTGTCGCGCCAGGCGCTCGTCCATAGGCCTTCTGACACACTGTCGGTCCCGATGATGTCTCCCAGGCATTCAGGGTAGGTAGGGGAGGGTGAAGAACCCCTAGATGCATGAGCTATGTATACCCTTCAAAGAGTATCACCACGTGCTACCACCACTTCATGCATGGGAATTACTTAGAGGAGTAATAAAGTAGTAATGTATAAAAGGACAGAAGCACACANAGATCTCGACCGCCTGGTTGACAGCTGGACCACTGTCTTCCCACCCAACACTCCAGACAAGCTGCAGGTACTTGCTCTTCCATGTCACACTGCATGCTGGCCAACAAGCTTTCCGTGGGTACTGTTGGTTTATCAACACTTGACATCACAATGGTTCCGTGAGTTCCCTCCTAGAAGCTAAGAAGCTGTTAATGATATATTAAATTTGTAGATGCCCACCTACCGTGGCATTGCGGGCGAGCTGGTATCTCAGTTATATGCCTGTCTGCTTCCGGTGGTGGTGTGGTCTGTTTATTGCTGGGGTCAGCTGGTCAATGGTTGGTGGGCGCATGACCGTAATGGGTTTTGGTTGAGGTGGAACTCATTATTGTTCTATCTGATAGACTGGATATTTAAAAATCAGTGTATTGAGGTCCTTAACCATATACGCCCATCCAAACCAGAAATGGTGGTAGATGAGTGGGCATTTGTGACATGCTATGCGGTATAAGCTGAGACCTATGCAATTTGGGTGGTCGCAACAGCAATGACGTTCTTGGCAGTTGTGGCAGCAGCAGTAATTCCAACCCTTCAACATTCTTCTCTCGGTCTGTCCAGTCTATAAAAGCATAATGAAACATGGCATCGCAATGTATGCAGTTTATGTAGAAACATCCTGTTAGCAGGCAATTATTTACATTGCTGATTTTGCCCTTGTTTGGCACACATTCCTAGACTGAGGCCATGTTTAGGGTATTTGCAGACTCCACGGGTGGATCAACCCAACTCCCTAAAGTTGGTAATGCAGCCTAAAGGGCTTCTCTCAGGGGTTTCGTGGTCGTGAGAATCATTGTCACCTGTTGCTTCAATGGCTGTAGCCTTATTTGGCACCAAGAAGAAGTTTGAAGTTCTCACCTGTGATCAGAGTGCTAATGTCAATCGGGGTCAATGTCTTCCCCTCCTAAAAGCTTGGAATCAGGTGCCTTCATGATAGGTAGCTTTAGTCAGAGGGCATAGAGATTATTTCTCCCTGGGTGCATGGAGGGGCTGGCCTAATCAAGTGTCATGTAACTGCGTGATCTGGAATGTAGCAAGTGGAAACGAGGTGGCTGGTGGTTAGTGCCAGGTGTTGTACCACTTCCCGCTCAGGACAACAA
>NQII01010560.1:0-26925 GCA_002778355.1 Clitarchus hookeri
AACAGTTTGAAAGTGACTTCCCTATATCATCCTCTTGAACAAGTATCAGGGGTGATTAAAAAATTTGTTTCTGATGTTATTTTGTACGGAAGACAGATGTGGTAAGGAATTTGGTTGTACCTACTTTTTTATTAATATATACTCTAATGAATGCGAAATAACCAAACTTAAAAAAAAACTCTAAAAAATATATACCCACTAGAGAGTTATTGTAATGCCACAACGTCAAGAAAAATTCCTCTATAAATTTTTAATCGTGCATTATAGGCCTTTATGTAAAGTAAAATACCGATGTGTTTATCAAGACGACGCGTGCGTGCATGGGTATTAAAGGAGGGCCACGTGTTTTTAGGTATCGCAGGAGGCAGACAAGTGAGGTTAAACTACCAGTGTGAAGGGTGGCGGGCGGTGGATATGTGTGGAGTGGGGATAGCACGGAAGCCGAGCACCCACTACAGGCCTACGCGAGCTTCATTAGTTCATTAGCCCACGCGCATTACGCCAATAACCACCCCCTTGCAACCCCCCCTGCGAGCGGGCGCTGTTGCCGGGACAGCCGCCTGGGGAGGTTCCGGCAACAGCGCCACTCCAGAGCTCTCTAGCGGCCACTCCGGGATACCAACACTGCCTACGTGAGCGTGAGCTTCCTGCGTTGCGGTTCTTGAGATGGCTGTCCATGTACGTGGAGCTTGAACTGCGCTGCAGGCTGTTTCAAATACACGTTTCCCCACGAAACAATCAAACGTGCGTCCGATGTGCTAGTCTACGGAAATAAACACACATTTCAGACGGGGTACAAATACCTCTTGTAAGACACCACACACATTGCAAACATTACTTATCATCTCTCCAACTTAGCTGGAAACTGCCTTTCCGCGCGGCCTTATCGCAAAATGTACCGGTAGGAAACACTGACAACTAGTATATGTACGTGTACTGAATTTTTCTATAGACATTGCACTAATTAAATTATAAGGTCTCCATTCTCAGTGCCATAGTTCCAGCGGTCCTACGGAAACACTGCACGCCTTTTCAGGGCCGCTGCCAAGCTGGCGCTTGAAATGCGTCGCTGAGTGTTAGAAATACACATTTCACCACGAAACTATTAAAAGCGTGTCCAATGTGAGGGGTAGGAATATTTTAGTGTTACGTTAACAAGTGTTTTACTAACCAATAACAACCTGCAGTAAAAATCAAACAAAAAACTGCGTTATTTAGGGGCGAACTCGGTGGTCGAGATCGTTAAAAGGGCTGCTTTGTAAACCAATTTTCTATATTCTCATCCCGGGTGAGCCGTTTTTTTAAGCACACGCCGACCTTAGTTTCATGCATAAACCCACCAGTTCACCTGCTACTCTTGTGAAGATTTCCCTCACATTCGCTCAGGTTACCTTTTACAAATCCGGTTTTTGCCATTAATGTTCTTTGCTGAAATACTAAATGGATTATCTTGCATTGTAAAGCTATTGCCATTTATTATTGTTCCGTGGCTATACATTTCTATATGCATATTTTTTCAATTTTACAGTATGGAACGTTTTAATATTAATTTTGAGTGTCAACCAACAATACCAGTAACAGGTAATAGACGCCCGCAAACTTCCGCATGATTGTAGGTTTTTATTGATGACGATATTCTAAAGTAGCCTGATCCGTCATGTCCCTTGTGTTACCTTGTACTTTCACGTGGATGCGGGGATGTATAAACGCTCAATACTGTAAAAAAATCTCTATTAGTGTGTTGACAGATTTCAACGAAGCCATTAGAGATTTTCTCCGCATTTTTTGAAGTCAGATTCCTCGTCCGATATAAAGTACTTCTGTAACCGCTTCCGTATGTTCGTGGCACCGTTCTAAGGCGAGCCAATTAACTCACTAATGGTTGCTTTTCTTTCTAACAGAGACAAAACTACGCGCCTCAAAGGTGTGTCCATGGGGATGGAAGTGTGCTTAAAATTCTTAAAAAAAGATGGAGCGAAATAGAGAGCCAATTTACGTGTCGGGCAGTACGATGGTGCCAAGAGCAATCGTAAGCCACTGTAGAGCTGCAATGTGTCATGCAAGAAAACTAGCTCCAAGGTTACGGATCAATTCTATATAGGCTGTTCACGATAAAGTAAGTACTGTGGAAATCAAACTTTGCAAAAAAGCACAGCCTGTTAACAGCGTATATGTCACCATTCAAACTGCCGTTCAGTCTCCCAGTTCGATTGGCAGCGAATTAAATAAAGTAGTTACAAGCCTTGACGTTGGGTTACGGGTATTAAGTTAAAATTTATGACAATTCTAGTTGGTGTTTTTCGTTTCATACCCATTAGAATGTGAATTGTCAAATAAGTAACATATAATATTAAAATTAAAAATTTAAAAATTATTAATTATTTTATTATAAAACGAGGGCTCATTCAGAAGTCATTGCAACTATTGTTTATCTGCCGAAAATGACCCAACACAGGAAATGTACTATGCACAGTTGAAGGTGTACGATATGCACGCTTTAAAGCTGACACCACACGGCGTATGGATGCAGGAATGTCCGGCAAGGAACTAAGACAAACATGGCTGCTTGAAATCACCGTTTTATTGATATAGCTCGTACAAACTGTATACGCTCATGTGAACGAGTACGTAACGTACGTGTACGAGATGTTTAACATCCTTGAAGGTAGTCTCCGAGGTTGTCCACGGTTCGTTTCCAGCGATGAGGCAGACGGGAAATACCATCGGCTGCACGAGATTCGCCAATGTGCGACACCTCTCGTCGAAATGCCGTGACGATGTCTTGCACTGAGTAGTAATGCTGCAAATATCTTGTTAAAAAATGCAATTGATATGCACATCAATGTTTGTGTTCTTGC
Organism: Clitarchus hookeri; assembly: GCA_002778355.1. Taxonomy (NCBI): domain Eukaryota; kingdom Metazoa; phylum Arthropoda; class Insecta; order Phasmatodea; family Phasmatidae; genus Clitarchus; species Clitarchus hookeri. The sequence continues at coordinate 2,859 of NQII01010560.1, forward strand.
TTTGCGTTCCGAGAACTGTATTTGATTTCTGGATTATTTAAGCTTTTAAAAAGAAAGATTTTAAAAAAAATTACTAGTTTTTTTTATTTTACTATTATGAATTGACAATAAACGAAGTCTACATTTAATGCCACAATTATAAGTAAACATATTAAATGTTTCCTGTATACTGCAGAGTAAGATATATTGCGGAATTTTGACTATTGTATTTTCGAATTCTTCCTTTTATATGGTTAAATTAGCACTAAATCAAACAATACAGTAAGAAGAATGAGATGAGCTTTAGTATTAAGTAGAACATTTCAAATAAATATATATTCAATACTGCGAACACTAACCGCGCGACATAGTACATCTGGTTCAAGATTACTATTAGAGATATATTTATGTTGTATATTAAAAATTATATAATGCTACCATTAAAAGAAATTTCAAGGTATTTACTTTAATTATAAACAACCACGTTTGAGCAAGCAGTAGAATGTTTACCTGCATGCGGGAGGTCGCATGTTCGAACTGGACCGCCTGCACCAGTTAATGGCTTCACCAGTTATTTTCATTAACTGTCCAGGTGAATGGAGCTACGAATCCTTTATATTTAAATTCCAAGTTAAATTCATTAAATAATATTTTATGGGTTGCAAGAAAGGAAACCATTCCAAACTACTATCTCTATTGTTTATTTTCATTTATGTTAATGTTTTAAAGATAAGTTAACGCTTACGAAAATAAAATTTATCTAGATAACAGCGAGTCAATAGCAATGTAGAACGTCTTATGGTTTATTTACTTTTGCAGCTAAGAGAATTAGCGTGTTTCAAGGAATAATCAGGCGTAAAAAAGTGTTTGGCAGAAACGAATGATGAGCGCATATTATCACGAATACCCGTGTGAAGAAAAGTTGATATTGCAGTAATCGCACATTATCTTGATAATCTTGTTTATTGATAACTTGTAACACTTGTTGAAATTTACTGAAGATAGCATGATTTATTATAAACATTTACGAACATAAAATTAGAAATTTAAAAAAGTACTTACTCTGGCAGGTATGATGGCTGGACTTAATAAAATGCTGGTAGCTGGAAATATTATTTTAACTTTTGCACTCGGCCCGCCTTAGAGCGTTGTTTGTGATCCCTTTAAGTGAACTGATGGCTTTGAGTATTTATCTACGTAATCTTATCTGGAATTTTTCCTGTAGGTCCAAAGAACTCTTGTTGACATTCACAAGCGTTCTATAGGAATTTTAGTAGTAATAATATTGCGCAAGTTCAGCAACAGTGTACAAACAACTATGATGGTTATCCCTCTGGGTTTCTGATAACTGTGATATACGCATAACATTATTTTGTTATAACATATGTGTACCATGTAAGCATCTATGCATATAGTAAGAGTGAAAAATACTTGTACAAGTGATTGTAAAATAATGAATGGAGTATATTAACCAAATAGTAAAAATGTTCAATAATATATTGTTATTATTTTATAGGAAAAATGTATGTCCGTAGTTGGGGTTACTTTAGTGGCTTTGGAGTATAATTTTCCGGGTTCAATTCCCGGGTACGCCACGACTATGTTTTCCATTTTTGACGTAAGTTGAAGTTAGATAAGTAGGTAAGTCTTGCCCCCATTTCCGCGCAAGCATAAAAGCGGCGATGGGAACAACAAACTTTAACATAATTTAGTTGCTCCTGACAGCTAAATATTTCTCTAACCGGAACTAAATTATCAGGTGACGTAATATATACACGTGTTTTTCTCAACGATCTCAAATTGTCCATACGCCATCACGGTCAATAACATTTAGCCTAATAGTCTGCTCTGTCTTCAACCGTATCAACACTGAATCGATATGAATTACTAGTTCATATCTGACTACTGGTATGACACTTTAATAACTTTGTAAATAATGCAATTTTCAGTCGTTAACCAATTAAAATTTCTTGTTAAGTTCAGACAAATATCTCATAACCGTTCCAATTATAGGCCATTGTGATATCATTTTATCTTGATCATAAAATTGCGGTACTTAATATTACAAGGATGTGGTGTAGACAAATAAATAATGCATTCAAGTTATCTTTTGTTCTTTGTAATAAAAAAAAATTATATGTCTACATTGCACAAATCCTTGTTGTTCGTAAAAAAAGAAATATCTTCTTTATCTCACAGTCTCACTTTAAACTCACTTCAGATCAACCCCGGATATATATTGTAAATTGGAATCTAAACTGGAGAATTGAGAGCTTCGTACTGTTGATGTTTCACTGTCAAACGGATTTATTGCTATATGTAACGGCTTCGTTTGACATATTCAGTATTACGCGGTTATACGTAATACGCATTTATATTCGACCAAATTGTACGAAATATGTTGTATGATTGTTTATGCAAAAATAGACAAAAATCGTAACACAACTGAGAGCCTAAAGTCATTATTAAGAGAGATGCACTCAAAATAGGAAATAGTGAATTTTTATCGATTGTTAATTGAAAATGCTTCATCCGGAATTTGTAGAAAAAGTAATAATAGTCACTTAAGTTACAATAAATGAACTAATAAAACAGTAGAATATCAGCTATTTGTAGCTGTTTAATGAGTAAGTACGGTGTCTAAAAACTGTGCATTCATATGTGAGACAAAAATACAAATATATTGTCAGGAAATAAAAATATTACTGACACAAGAAATTTTTAATATTGTTACAAGATACCTGAGGGACGTATCTGCGTTCGTGAGGGATGGAGGTCTTCATAAAAAAAAACTAAATGTGATTATAATTTATTCACACAGCTCTTATTTACAGCATCAATATATATCCACTATTACTCTTTTTATTTATTATTGATCGCAGTAGTCAATGTCTATCTCAGCCCTATTTAAAGTCCTCCTCAATTCATTTGTTTTGTTATAGTCAATTATCTCACATTCATCATTAACACATGTTCAGTCTGTATGTTGCCATAATTTGTGATGTGTTACACTCACGTAGCCAAACGAATAGTCTAGCCTGCTGGTCGCACTCTTCATTGCACCGATGCTCGCGGTCGCAGATATTCAACCCGCTGGTCACTTCTCTCACCATACGTTTCTCTTCTCGCTCGTCGTTTATTGCTCAAGGTCGCGCAATCGCCCAAACTCCAGACACTCATCAAATCCCCGCCTAGGAGGCCCGACGCGCTTTTATGGTATCAGCAGCCAAGATCTGGAATATTACTCGCGCCCAAAGTCATGCTGAAAGAGGCAAGGACGATCAAAACCAGAACATTCTTCAGATAAATGCAAAAATTCAATCTGCTGAATGTCTAAACCATGCGAGCCACAAAAAAGCTTATCACAACCTCATGCGTAAGAATGCGCGGTGAATGCCTTTGAAACAAGAAACAGGCTTCTTGTATTATCGGACGCCTGACATTTAAACATTTTTTGCTCTCGCCGCCCGCTGTCATATCACGACTCTGTCCTCCACACACTCTTTGCTTGCTCAGACTCTGCAACATCATGACGGTAGTAGAGTGCCAGTCGGCTTCTCCTCAGAGCCTTTACGACAAATCCGAAAGACCACATCTTTAATCTTTTTCATAATCCTGTAGAGGCATTCCCAACATTTCTGTACATTCGGGTACCCTTTTTGCGTATGTGGGTTGTACAACAACTCCAGTTGTCCTTCTTGAAATACCTCGTCCAACATTCTCCTGTCAGACTGGGTTTTCATCCTCTCACTATTTGTTTGTTTGGGCCTTACAGGAGAACCAATCCTTTCATTACCGCTTTTAAAAATGGTGTGACTACAGAATTTTCCATTGCAGAGTCCTTTGGACTACACCTATCAACCTGAAAAGTGCTGACACTGGCAGTGGATGATGCAGGTTGTGGCTGGTCCAGCGTACCCTAAAGTACTGGTAGAATGTCGACTTCCTCACACCCTATCTTGAGGTCTTGCACCTGGTTCTTTGCCTCCCGATGTACATCCTCCTCGGGGATGCTACTCAGAGCCATTGCTGAGAGGGGCCATTCCATCGCTCGCTCCATGTCATTGACTCCTTTCACTGCTGTATGGCACAGCTTGCGCAGGGCGTCTGGACAGCACTCACAGGTCGTCGTGTCCAACTTCCAACTGCGTTGTTGCGGTATGAAGCTTGCAGCACCAGCTCGTTGATGCGGTTTCTCAGTTGTTGGGTATATGCACGAAGCTCGCATATTTCTTCATACAAGTGCTTGCATACGCTCATCTAAGCCATTGGTTCTTCACGATGTTGTCCCTTTTCCGTCTGTTGCTTCTGTTTCTGCTGCTGCTCTTGTGTGCAATAGGCTATCAGGTCCCCCAGTTGTCCACATTACCAACACTCCCGTCATTTGGGTTGGGGGCGGCGAAACTCTGTAGCACATACCCTGGAAGTGATGTCCCTCAAAACCAACTTTAACTCCTTCAGTGTCTTCTTCGTGCTTTTTTCGTCGTCTTCATTCTGCGTCACTGCCCATACCGGACGTCCGGGTGCAGGTCCAGTCTTGCTGTCTCCACCTACAGGGCTCGAGCCAGGGTGTCCTGCATGGTGTGAGTTACATCCAGACGTACTGCTTACCGTACCTCTGTGTCGGCGATGGTGTCGGTGAAAAATCCGACTGCGATGATGTTGCGAGTCTCCTCAGAGTACCCTTCCAGAGATAGTTGAGACGGCCGCACGATGCCTTGCCATAGCTACTGCAGTGGCTCTCCTGGTCACTGGGTGCGGCTTCGCGGCTGGGCATGGTGGGCATGTTGTAAGTGCCGGTCACCACAGCGTGGCTCCAAGACCAACGCCAGTGTGGGGTACTCCAGTCGATGTCGCTCTGGCACAGATTGTAGTGTGCTGAGTGTAGGGCTTCTCAGTAGCACCGTGATGTAGTAAGCCCGCTGTTCGACTGATCAGCCACTCAGGGTAGCAACTATTTAAAACTGGTGTTGGTACTCTCACCAAAAAGCCTGGCCATCGTATGGAGGGGGCTTTTAAAACCCACTTTCCTTCTCCTTTCTGCGCGACACCAATGGCACAGAGTTAGTGGCTATTCTCCGAGGTTGTTGCGTTGGTTACAACTTCACTGCTTCCCCTCTCTTCACGGCTACCGATGTGGTGGTAGTGGAACTCCACTGATGAAGAAATTTCTGCTATCGATTTTATAATGCACTAATTTTCTGTTTCATTTCATCTTGGCGTTTACACTGTCCATTCTCTCATTTAAACTGTCTTTTTCGTGTTCAATAACTCGCTAATGCCTTCTATTTTATTGTTTTCATTTTAAATATAGTGTCTATTGTATTGTCTATTAAATATTTTATGTTAGTTATCTGGCTCGCTTCATTCTCGTTTACACTTTCTTTTGCACTACTAATTTGGTTATTTTCATCTTCGTTCAAAATACTTATATCTCTTTTTACATTTTCCCTCAAGCTATTTGCACATGCGCTTACTTTGCTATTTAGCCCCTTAATCAATTCTCTCAGTGCTTCCAGTTCTGCAGACATTTTTCACGTTAAAATTCACTGCGACGGTTGTACAAAACAATTTTAATATTTCGGCCTTCAACTATTACAATTGATTAATTTCTTTTAAAATCACAAATTAATAGCCTACGTATAACTTAATTTACAACTAAATTCCTCCATTCCACTTCTGACACCACTGTTACAAGATGCCTGTGGGGCGTATCCGAGTTCGTGAGGGATGGAGGTATTCATATAATGTAAAAGAACTAAAGTTCATTTTAATTTGTTCACATATCAATAATTAACATTATCATCTATCTATCACCACTATTTCTATTTTTATTTCTCAGTGCCCACAGTAGTCAATGCCAAACTTAACCTTAATTAAAAGTTCTTCTCAATGTATTTGTGTGGTTATAGCCAACTAACTCAAATTCATCATTAACACATGTCCAGTCTGTCTATTGATACCATTTGTAATGTTTTACACTTGCGCATCAAGTCCAATTGTCCAGCCTGCCATACGCACTCTTCACTGCAGAGATGCTCGCAGTCGTAGATTTTCCTCCCGCTGGTCACTATTATCGCCACTCGTTTCTCTTCTCACTTGTCTTCTATCGCCCGGTCGCCCAAACTCCAGACAATCATCAACTCCGTGGTTCGGAGGCTCGACGCGCTTTTATAGTATCAGCAGCTAAGATCTGGAATATTCCCCACACCCCGAGTCACTCTGAGAGAAGCAAGGATGGAAAAAAACAGAAAATTATTCCCATAAACGCAGAAATTCAATCTGCTGAAGGTCAGGAGCAATCCAGCCGCAAATAAGCTCATCGCGAATGCAAGCTTAAGAGAATGTGCTGCGGACGCCTTTGAAACAAGAAACGGGCTTGTTGGATTATCGCTCGACTAACCTTTCAACATTCCTTAGTTCTCGCCGCACGCTATAATATCACTACTGTCTTCCACACACACTTCGCTTACTCGTGCGACACAACGACGCGACACGTAACAATATTATTACGACCGAACCGTCGAGCTACAGTTATGACGTACTTCTTTCTCTATTGTTAGTCTTCTTACCAACTCCTGTAATTTATCAGAGGAAAATACGTTCCTGTATTATGTGTACTATCATATCAGATAACGTTAAACTGCACTACAGATTCGCAACATGACAATATTCCATGCTCCCGAAACGTATGCGTATTCTGGGAGCGTGAATGTATTTGCAAGGTATGAAAGCTTACCGAAGTTACATTTAATTACGATTCCATTCTAAGTTTAATATAGTGGTTACAATTAAAAAGGTTGTCGTTGTTCACTAATATCCGCTATTTTAAAACACGAGACTTCACAGAACGAAACTGTTATTTCTAAGTGAGAGATTCATTAGTAATAATTATACTAATTTGGCAGTTAAATGATTTAATAATCTGCAAAGTTTTTCACTGACAAATGTGATGTTTTCACAATAACTATTAAAGTAGTGAGAAAATGTTAAAATATTAAAAAGATTGTGTCTTACCTACTTACATGTTTGTCTTATTTTGCATGGAGAATCATCTCATACATATTGTACTATTTGGTCAAATCCGGTACAACCTGTAAAGCAGACCACTTATTTAAAAAGCATAGTTGATTTACATTTATCTAAACACTCTTGATATCAGAATTAGAAAAATAATACAATAATAAGAAAAAATAAAATTATAATTTTGCACCCCTGACTTGAAATACGTTTACGTAAACACTCAAATATTCACATTGTTGGCCTGAAATAATTTACATAATATATATTATGGGGAGATTCTCCTTGATAGTAGCGTTAGTAATGTCACTGTATAATTTAATTTGAGCATGAGGGATGTTACCCTGAGTAATATTCACTGCTACGTGTGGTGGAAAAATACTCAGAGGGCACAAAAGAACAACTTAAGCAATGCTTTTAAAAGTTTTCAATCAATCATGAAATAGGCATCAAAAATATGGATCATGGTGTGCTTATTGATGTTTCCTGGCATGTACAGCTCTCTGTCCAGCTGACAGAAAACGCGTAGTGCGAATCTCTTGGCAGAGTCCATCACGTATGGCGGGACTTGTAACCCGGCCATGCTGTCTGCGCTCTCAAGGTGCCAGCAACAAGTATGCCTGGTGCATGTAACGGCGTAGTAATGGAAGTCACGTGATCTGTACTCCGATCCAGTTTCAGTCGAGTAAAGGATTTTGTCAGTCGGACATCAACATCCGGAGTGGCTGGCAGAGGGGATACCGCAAACTATCCAAAATACGCGTTCAATAGCTCCAGTTACACTGAAATGATCTAAAATTCAGTGATATGTTGGTCAGAAATACGCCAAAATACCTTCAGTCTTCCAGGACCTACATTTTACCATCTGTCAGATGACTGTTACAATTCCGTTTCCGTACGTTATCCCCCCACTGGTAATTTTGTCATTAGTAAAGCTTTAATGAGTCTATAGGGGGAAGTCCCGTAACGCCGGACGGCACCTAGTATCGGACACTCGTACTATCTTGGCAAGTCGCAACGCGTTCGTTTCAAAAACGGCCGAAAGGGGCGCGGGGGAGCGTAGCAATTTACGGTCGCTGGACGCGGTTTGCCAGTGAGGCGCGAGGCCAAGGTGGGAGCGGTCGATTGGTGCTTTTAGCGGGAATACACTGCGTCACGTAAGATCGAAGTGAGTGTTACTGCTAGGTTTTTGTGTTTAAATGTTTATGGTAGTTTTTATTACACGTAGTGTTCCATAAATATTCAAAGTTTTTGAAAGATTTTGTTGATTTCCAAACAAGTTTTGGTAAAAACACGAAATTTTGGGGATTCTTTGTCCCCTGGTACCGGACACAAAGTCGTCCCTTAACGCCGGACAAGTTGTTTTTTCTAACTATTATATATTTTTTTATGATAATTGTTGTACGTTGTTTTAGCTGAGAGAAGAACGGAGAGAAATCGAAATGAAACAAACGAAAAAGAAAGGAAAATGGGGCCAACAAAGTTTACAAACTGCGATAGACCAGGTTTTGTCCAAAGAAATGAGTTTGAGAGAAGCTTCGTTGTGCTACAACGTTCCAAAAAGCACTCTACGTGATAAAACATCGTTATTGAACCGTGAACAAGAAGTAACGTTGCAACCAAAGATCGGTAGATTCACTAACACCTTCTCATCCGAGTACGAAGAAGTTTTAGTGGAACACGTAAAAGATTTGTCCAATAGATGTCTACCGCTGATGAGAAAGGAGTTTCTGAAGTTAGCTTTTGACTTGGCTGAAGGTTTGAAGATTCTTCATCGATTTAATAAAGAGAAAGGTGCTGCTGGTAAGCATTTTTACTACGATTTCATGCATAGACATCCTGACATATCGCTATATCGCTGAGAGTACCAACAATCAACAGTCCCAAGCCATCGACTAGCTTTGATCCAGATGTTGTCCAGATTGCTCATAGTTTGTCGCCATTGCCAGATGCTGCCAAGAAACACTCAGTTGCTCGGAAGAGAAAATGTGAAAAAAGTGAAATTCTAACTTCATCACCATACAAAATTGCTGTTGAAGAAAAATGGAATGAAAAGAACGTTCAGGACAAAAAGAAAGGTATGGGAAATAAGTTCAGAACAGCTCTACAAGAGAAGGGGAAACAAACCAAAGGTTTAAAGGCCAAAGGAAAAAGTGGAGACAAAGCAAAGAACAAGGAACCGTTAGCTCAAATATCTGACATAGGAGCTACTTGTGTAGTGTTCTTAGAGGACCACGACGAAGACTGGATACAGCCTCCAGCTGCCGTGGGTGGGCTCGTGAAGCATGTGCAGACATCCCAGAATGTTCAGGTGCCTACATATGCCATCGATGCACGATGTTTTGAAGATGTCCGGCGCTGGGGGCTCTAAGTTAAGTCCATGCGGTACTAGGTGCCACTTGCAGTGATTGCAACTTATTTTTCCAAAGTTAAATTAAAAATTTTAAGTTTGTTTATTCAGAAATTGCAGCTTTGTTAATTTATTTTTATTTTATTGTTTGTTGACGTAGTAAATTCATAAATAAAGGTAATTTCTCGAAGCAGGTTTTTTTTATTGTCTGAAAACCTAAGGCGTCCGCCACTAAGGGACTTCCCCCTAAAATTGACAAAATAATATAATACACTGCACTCTACCCAAAAACCTGCAAAGCGGCTAGTATTCCACGGTATAAAAAAAAATGTGTCCGAAATTATTGCAAAGGCGACGAGTCTTTAAACAACGAAATAAAGATGATCGAACCAAATACGTTTTTGTATAGAGTAGTAGATGCAGAATGCACGTTTTCTCCAGAAAATATTCACGACACAATGAAAGGTAATAGGTTCTTTGATATAAAGTGTATCTTGAGAGTAATCACCCAATGGGTAATACAACGAGCAAAGAATACAGAAAACCATACATATGTATGGTTATGGTTTCCGTAGTCAGTATAAATTTTGTATGTTTGGTGTATAGCTGCTTTCTTTGAATTCAACGTTTTATAGCCTAGCATGACTTGAGGAAACGTCATTTATCGTACTCTTAAATTCGAAGTTTGAAGGAATGGTCTATACCACGAAGTTTCACACATCAGGAAATAAAGGTTAAGAAAATATCGACACTGTTGGGAATAGTTATTCGACATTTTTAAATGAAATGTTTGGGGGAATCGCAGTTGTTGCAATATACCGCATTTGGTTGAAACTTTGCGTAACACATCGCAACTGCGCTGTTTCAAAAATATCCTTTCGCCAGCGATGTGTTGGTGTTGAATCACCTCACAGCCTTAGCGAGCGGGAATCTCCCACAAAAAAAAATATATTTCCCAGGCCATGCGATCGGCGNGAGCGGGAATCTCCCACAAAAAAAAATATATTTCCCAGGCCATGCGATCGGCGCATTGTTTACGGAAGGATTTCACTCACGGCGAACATGTTCCGGTAGACAGGAGACACGTCACTTCTCCGCGAGAGAAGATGACTCAGAAGGGAGAGAGGATGGAAGCTGTCAGGAGCAAGAGGTAAGGGATTGGCGAGGGGGTTGAGAGGTACAGAACAGCCAAGTACACAGAAGCTAATATGTCAATCTTGTTCCGCATTTCAACCTGGAGACTGTAACACCAAGGCCGAGTGAAAGCGGAGTACGACAAGTCCAGGCCCATTTTACTATTGGAATATTTGTGCAACATTGTTCATACAGTTTCCCACAATATATTCCTAATTTATTACTATTACAAGTACAGCTGTACAGAAAGCGAAATATTTGTAAGTTATTTTTTTATAATATCCGAATGTTCGCCATTTGGAACAGCCCCCCCCCCCCTTCCACCTTTNCATAAAAACATGACGGGCGTTACTCCTCAAAATCGTCTCTAGAGACGAACCTCTGGCCGTCCCACCAGCCAATCAGAAACATGCACAAAATGCAACCAGTCAGAGACTACGTTGCTCACATTAGAATGATCGCCTCTTCGTGTCGCTTCAATATATTTGTCAGTTTTACGTTACAGTCATACAACTGCGGTAGTAATCCATGGTCCGTGTTTTAAATTGCAATGTTTGTAGTTCGAAGTGTAGCGCTCAGTCTACCTTTAAATGATTCCACAACCTTCCAGCTTATTTCGAAGCCACATCAACCAGCAGGACTGGTGGTAGCAATCGAGAGCACGCGATGAATCAAACCGTGTTCTACGAGCATCAGCACTATGTGTCAACAGCTTAAGCAGTTGTGTTCGGTGCAAATGAAAGTTAGGTGGAACAGGTAAAGGGACACGCACAACGAGAAGTTAAGAGAGAGAGCTTATAACTGGCTGGCATGAATGACGTTTAAATCATCAAAAACCGCTATGGTCCTCCGGCTATAGCTCGCGATACAAGTGGCAATATTGCTTCTGCTAACTTACGTGTTCTGTAACCTTAGGGTGGTGTATTACTTAGACCACTCGTCTCCTACCACTGTGAACCGGGTTAAATTCCCGGTAGGGTCAGTCCCGGATTTACAAAAGTAGGATACGTGTCCGACGTTGCCGTTTAATATGTTTGACATACTGTGTATAGAAAATCATTATTGTATAGAATTAAGTAGTTTATTAAGGCTCATGTGAACGTATTTGATATTGCTGTTTAAAATTTTTGATACAATGTGTATAGAAAATCATGATTTCTACATAATTCAATACAATTAAGTTGTTAGTTCAGGCTCATGTGAATGTGTCCGACGTTGCCGTTTAAAACATTTGATACAAGATGTAAGGACAATCATGATTGTATAGAATTAAGTAGATTATTCAGGCTCATTTTAAAGTGTCCGACGTTGCCGTTTAATACGTTTGACACAATATGTATAGAATATCATGATTGTACAGAATAAAGTAGTTAATTCAGGCTCGTGTGAACCAAGCCGTACTTTGGTGTCTTGGTGTTGCCGAAGATCCGAGGAGAGATACGACCGAACGAGGTCGTGCAGTGTTGGAGTATTCACGAGGAACCGGGTTCGATTCCCGGTCAGGGAGCCTTGATTCAGTTTCCTATGGCGTTTCGAAATCACTCCAAGGGAATGCTGGAGTGTTTCTTCGAGAGCTGTGGAAAAATCTCATAGTGGCGCGAATTCCCGAAACGTAAAATAAAGTACTGAATATGAACTACTTTATATAATTTTATGGGATTATATTTTATCGACAAGATATTTGAATGCTGGTAGCTATCTCATAAATAATTCTTTTTATTTCAATTAAAAAATTCCTGCAATTTAGTAAAAAAAAAAGTGATATAAACCACAGAATCAGGGAATAAGCTAAAGTAATTGTCTGAAAATTAACAAAACATTATTAACTTTATATACGTAATATTGAAATGTATGTATCCTAAAGAAAAAAGACTATCCCTGAACAAAATTTCTAATTCGGTTAAATTTTAAAAATTGCTTTTTATTTTGTTACCGTAAAGTTATATACAATAAAATTTAAAAATTTAAAATAATTGTATTTATATGTACGGTTTCTACACTTAGTTATTTGAAAAACAGTCAGTAATTTTTGTATTTGAAAACTGCGCGTTGTATCAACTATTGATGTATGTGATGGTGTTGTTAATTCAAATAAATAATCGTGTAAAAAAAATCTCTTACGAGACATATTAAGAAGTTCAAATTCTGTTCTTGATTTTATTTGACGGAAATTCACGCATTGCGACCTTCCCATAGTCACTACAGTCAGGCAAAACAGGCTATGTTCTAGTACACCGCTGGGCAGGATAATAAGTTGGATTTCAACAAGTCAGGTAAACACGAATATTAGTGGAATGTATTTAATACTAGTATCAGCACGTGCATTTCACAAGTTATTTGTTGGATATCAAGCAAGACAGGCGAGTGTCCACCATCACGGGCAACACATTCCTCCAAGCGGTGCACGAAAGCCTGCGACAGCCGATGTCTGCGCGGACGTCCAGCCGTTGGGGTGTTAACGCGTGATCCGGTGTTGCGGAGCTGTTCCATACACGACGTGATCACGCACCTTGTCGAGATGTGAAACGCCGAGATGGAGCAGAAGCAAACTCTGGACTGTGACGGCCGACTCATTTTGTTTGAAACAAGCTCACAGTGCAGATGCGTGGTTTTTCACGGGCTACAACTACGTTGCTACCAAGTGGCACGTATTCTGCAGTCCTGCTTACGACTAACTCCCACGTATACGTGCACACTGCTGCGTTACGCGCACGCACGCTGGCAGTTATCGCCTGGTGTTTCACATACAATAAAGACGAAGTTAACCGTTTTTCCATCTTCTGCGCATGCACCCGACATTGACCTACCCCACACCAATACAACTGTCAAAGTCACGTGGACGACAGTGACGAACGTTTCTTCCTTTCAAAACACAAGCACTTTTATATGAATCAAATACATTACAAATTGGTAAGCGGAAGGTACAGACATCTCAAAGTACTTATTTACTAAACAGTGTCCTATCCATAACGTTAATGATAGTCGTATTGGTTATTGGCAGTAGGCCTAAGGTAGTTCAATGTCGGGACACCGAGACTGGTTTCGTACAGTTGGAGTGATCTCTTACTCCATAGTCACTCTACTGTTTTTCAAGACACGCCGTTTCACGTACGCAACTTGTGAAATGCAAATGCTACACCTTACGCTATATGCATATACTGACATTAGTAAATCTGTTAGATACGTTCCATCATCACTCGCGTTTTTTCTGCCTTGTTGAAATCTCACTGTTTGTTTAGTTCAACCATGTACTTCCCCCGCATCTGCATTTGTTCCGCCCGTCAAGACCACGCCGTTGACGAGACACGGAGCTCCACCTGCCGGCGGAGAGACACGACAGCGGTCGAGTTGGACGGGGTACGGGGTAGGGCGAGCTGCAGGCGGTCCTCCACGTAGCCCCATTCAACCGACCCGCCCGAAGCGACGACGCCTTTCAAGTGCGCACCACCTCCATTTGACGCTACCAGCGCGGGAGTCAGCTTGTCTCCTACCTCCGAAAAGAAGTCAGCTGTGCATGCAATTTAACTTATGGCTGGGCGACATTCTCAGTATAGCCCATTCATGGTTTCTTTCAACTTTTCTGAAGAACTGACAACGCAACGTATTTGTGTGAACTCAGTTTACTAATATTTTTCATGAAAACTGTATTTTACTTTGTATTAAAAAAATACATTTTTCTCCCGGTTTCTATCAACATTAACGATATATGAATTATTGATATTTATTGATGAAATATAAGTTATAATCCACTTTAACTAAAAATAAAATAATTTCATGTTATTGGAATTTTAAAACGCTTGTGATACGTAGCATATTAAGGAAACAATCAAAGCCATCTTGCATGAGGTGATTTTTCAAAGGTTTTATATAAAAAATGTGCAGATACCGCGTATAATCTGTACATCAGATTGTTTCACTTTCTGGTGTTAGGAGCCATGTCGTACCACGCGGCTGTAGTAAACCGAGATTCCACATTACAAATAGTGTTAAAAAATGTTCTTTCTTATAACAATTTTCTTTGAACATTATATTGGGGTCAGGTGGTTGTCGACGGACTGAACTATCAAGAATGCCNGTGGTTGTCGACGGACTGAACTATCAAGAATGCCCCTTATAGAAAATATGAAAAAGTTAGCAAATTGAAGCAAGAACACTGATCGTGATGTATACAGGATGATTATAAAACCATGAGGCAAACATTGAGGGGTGGTAGAGCTCACTAAAACAAACAATTATTGTATAGGAATATATGGGCGGAAGTGACGCGTTGAGGCACAAACACAAAAATAACACATGAAATTCAACACATTTTTTATTTACAACGTCGCCGCTAAATACCTTTTTTACAGCAATGTTTATAATAATTGCACCTCCTCAAGTCTGTTCGTCCTGAAAACCTTCTGCCATTTTAATGTCNTTTTTACAGCAATGTTTATAATAATTGCACCTCCTCAAGTCTGTTCGTCCTGAAAACCTTCTGCCATTTTAATGTCAGAACAACCAAATATTTGTATCTAGTTTCTAATGCCACACGTGGTTTCTTCGTAAGTCAAGTAGGGGGGAGTCGGTTAAAGTGGCCAGAGCGGATAAAGTGGCCAGAGCTGATAAAGTGGCCAGAGCGGATAAAGTGGCCAGAGCTGATAAAGTGGCCATCAGCTGTTACTCCGCTGGTGAGTGCTGCAGTCTGGCGGCAAGGATTTGAAACAGTCAAGACAGAAGCCATTAGTGTTCTGAGAGCATCTGAGCTGGTTGTCTGACTAACTATTGGTTTTATTCAAGTTTTTGTGATTTTGTTCATGCCTGATTTAACATCAGGTATTAATATTTAACTCAGTACATAATGTGTTTATTATTATTTACTATCCTACTACNCATGCCTGATTTAACATCAGGTATTAATATTTAACTCAGTACATAATGTGTTTATTATTATTTACTATCCTACTACTAAAATATTATGAATGTTGCTTTAAGATCACGTGACATAAAATTTAGTAAAATACTCAGTTTTTACTCTAAACAAGGTTTATTTTTGCAGTTGCGTCTACGAGGGCAAAGTGGCCAGGCACCTAGTTTGAACTAACGGGTTGAAACAGTCGCTACTCCAGTCTGCAATTATTACAAGTAGCAAAAGGAGAGGCAGTAACGTTGTTTCTAGCAGACAGCTGGAATAATACGTAAAATTTATTTTCCATCACCTGTCAATGACCACAGCGTGTTTGTATTGGTTTCGTAACTTACTGGTATTTAATTTGGTTGCCAGCTGATGGCTGTAGATTGTATATCAAAGAAGAGAAACTTTTAAATGGGAAGAACATAAGTGGTCAGTAAGAGACCCCTTAACCCGCTATGGCAGGGCAAAGTTGTCATTTGGTAAACCAATTTTTTAAATTAATTGAAAAATAATAATTCTGGACAGTTAAAAATAAATTATTTGTTTAGTGGTTTGTACAAAAACTATATTGCATGGAGGGTGATTTTATATGTGTTTTACTTATCGTACACTATTAAAAATCATTTTACCTTAAAGTTGTCACTTCACCTTGCTCTCCACTTCTTATACTACAGCGCAATCATATTTTAAGATCACAAAATAAACTTCTGGCTTATTAAACCAGATTTGCACAAACATTAAATATGAATATCTAGTACTGGCAACATAAAATTTCTTTCTATACATTCCATTTTATAGGTTTTTCCTTGGACCTAAGGGAAAAATATTGTTTTCCTCTGCACATAATTCGACAGAGCACGTTATCCACACAATATTGATTACAACTATTTTCCTCAGATCTCTTCACGACAATTATGTATTGCTTATCTTTCCATTATTAAATGTTTTTATTATGTTATAAATTTTACGGAGCGGATTCTGAACAATAATTTATATTAATCTAAGCATTCATCTGGTTTTAAAGTTACGAATAATTAACGTAATTAATACGGCAAATTTTATGGTTTACAAAAAGCAATACTTTTTTTTAGCAATATCGCCAAATAAAAATTAATACATTTTAAGTGTTTTATTTAACAACAATTTTTCCCATTAGTTCAAAAATACAAATGTTTTTGAAATATTTTTTANTTATTTATGGACAGTTTATCTTTCCTCTCTCTGGCCTAATTATTCAAATCCCCACCCCCTAATGTTTCAAACAGACTTACTGTTTATCTGAGTAGTTCTTAAACCGTTATTTAGTTTCCAAGGTAAACATACAAAAAATACCATGCTATAGTAAATAACAGTTATCAGTGTATTTTCTTATGGATTGTATATTTTCCACTAAAACAATAGATTCTTAATCTTTCAAAATCTTTCCTTTGTACACCTTCAATCGTTTGCATATAAATTCGTCGTACACATGTGGTTTAATACATACAGTTGTACATAGACGCAAGTTAGAAGTCCATGTCCTGTATGTAGAACAGATTTGAGGTTTAATTTGATATTTTAACGATTCTTTTAATGAAGGCAAGGGATTATTTGAGCTACTATTGTGGACATACCGACCTGTTCCGTAGGAAGTTTACTGCATTCGTCTGTGATGTCCGCGTTTTTTTTTTTTTTTCTTTTAGTGTTTTTGTTAATGTATTCATATACCGTCGACATTCTTTATTTCATACTCATTATAGATGTGTTGTGTCGTCATTATATGATATCTGACTGGATTCCTTCTTGGAAATGCGTATTAGGCCTACATATATTTTTCGATGACAGCTAACTTTGGCTCGTTTCTATTCGTATTTTATTATTCAGTGTCGCTTTTCTTTTCTTTTCGTTGAAGGTTTTCTGCTACTATAACAAAGTTTTACAGTGGCTTATGTATACATGAATAGTTCAGGTAGTCTGAATGACTCTTCCCTCTCCATCTTTGATGTAAGAACTATAATGTTAAAGACAGTTCATGGTAAACCGAGCACTTTTGAAAGTCCTGCTTAAGATCTACTTACATGCAAATGATGTATTCTTCCGCTGTATTTAAAATCAACATTGCTGTGGGCCTCATCGCTTTATTTATGCGTCGGCCAAGCGAAACTGTAGAATTATTAAAACCGTAAATATTTTACAAAAGAGCTCATTCTTTCACTTATATGCATACAAAAAACAAAGATCTAAAGAAATAATTTGAGTATTAACACTTTTACCTTACACTTTTAAATCAACATTAAGACACAGGGCTACTTTCCTCCGTCGTTACTTACCTTACTGGCCGCATGCCACGTAGTGTGTACGTTACAACTTATGCAGGTAGGTGCAGTGACATTCTTCAAATGTTGATTTCAATAGTACTCATTTAATAGTTAAGAGCATTTAGTAACAATATTACATTTCTGACATATCTTACAGTCACACTCGTCTAACGCGTGAATAGAGTGGTGTGGTCTGTGGAAATTTGAAGTTTCCATATGATGGAAGGATAAAGGTTCGGAGAGAAAATTGTATCCCGAGCAAGGCTTTCAAAAGTGCTCATTTCACCGTGAACAGCCTATATGAAGGAAACCTATATTCTCGGACACCAGCTCGCGAGAGCGTAGATGCATCCACCGACTGGCCCAGATTCCAGCAGCGGAAACGCGGAAGGCAGCAGCTTATGCTCGGACAGGAAACGGCCCGTGGAAAAAGGCTGGCGAGAGATCGCCGCGGATGAATAATACATGCTGGGCAGGCGTGGTGGGAAGGCGTCCGCCCTTCCATTAGGGTGCCGGCACGACGTCAACACGCTCGCCGCCGTGGTATCTGATCACATTTGCCCCGCACCCGAGGCATCAGCAACAACGACCCCGCTCTGCCGGTGGAAGAGGGTGAGGAGAGGGTGTAGGGGTGGTCGGGGGGTAAACACCCCCTCAGGCTGCGAGAAACCTCCCCCTCCCCCTACCACGGCGGGAAGCGCGCCCGCAAACAAACTCCCGCGTGCCAAGTGCATGAAATATCAGCCCGGGCGGAAGTTCCCCTGGGATCCCACGCTGTGCGTGATGCGATGTGAAGGATCCCCGAGGACAAGCCCGTGGTTTTGTTTACCTCTCTCGGCGTGCTTTCGAGTAGTCCTTTGCTAGCTCGAGCGAGTAACGAATGGAACGGACACGCGGGAGAAATTATTTTGCAAAGGAAGTGTTTGGCAGAGTTTTTATTAATCACATAGCAGCATTGTAAGAAGCAAATTTACATCACTGTATATGTAAAGAAAGCGTAAATGTTAAGTGTTTTTCCCACACACCCGTGATAACGTTCCTACATTTACTCAGGAAAGACTCAAACGCATAGGAAAGTTCCCATCTTTGTGTAGCAGCGCGCTTAATATTTCTATATCTACTGCATGATGTGTGCTGTTTGTTCTTCGTACAAGGTACAGGTAAATAACGTTTGTTAGGAATAATTTGCTTTACTAGACATTTTTTAATATTATACATTTGGTCAAATATGCAAATTGGTCGAACAGATGTTTGACACAGCAGTCGTTTGGCTCAAAGGGCGCTCAGTAGAGCGAACATTTGGTCGAGCAATATTATTCCATGCAGAAATTTGGCTATGTAAGCATTTGGACAAACATATGTTTGGGTGATCAGGCGTTTTGCCATGCAGATGTTTGACCGAATAGACAATTGGCAGCTCCCAGGTGATTGGCATAGTAATTATTTGAAATGGCAAGCATTTGACTGAACTGACATTTTTCCGACTAGATGATTGACCAATGAGAAATTGCATGGCAGGCGTTTGACCAAGTAGTCATTTTGCTGACCAGGTGATTGACCATGCATGCAAATTTTGTCAATCCTTTACACTCTACGGCCAGGATTCAGACGTAGTTAAATACTTAAAGCTCAACTGACCTAATAATATGGCATCCAGTCAGAAGATAAAATTACTTGTCGCCCACTCGAATCTTTAGTATGCTCTAGGGTTGAGTGAATTACAAGAAAAAAATAAAATATTTTAAGCTTACTATAAAAGAGTTTCTAACTTTTATGAAGGTCGATCAGACTTACTTAAAGCTTTCTTCAAAAAATCTTCTGTGGCTTTTTTTATTGCTACCTAGTCACCGGGATCTACTTCCACATCTTCCGAATCGTCCATTGAATTTTATTCAATCAAGAAGTCACAGTACTAATTTGATAAAACTGTCTATTTTTATAACTAGGTGTTAACTATTGCCTACACCTCGCTGTTAAGAGGTGCCGAAATCTCTTCACTCACAATTGCCCATAGCGTGTAAGAACTCTTCGTCAGACGTGAGAATAACATNTAAGAGGTGCCGAAATCTCTTCACTCACAATTGCCCATAGCGTGTAAGAACTCTTCGTCAGACGTGAGAATAACATCGCTCAACAGAATTTTACACTGTGTCTACATTGCAAAAGCCGAGTCTCCTGCTGTAGTGCTAACACGTTGGAAGAACCGGGACTTGATTCCCAGTTTGACCATCCTAATTTCAGTTTTACTAGGTTTTCCAAAATCTCCCCAGTCAATGCTGGGACTCTTCCTTCCTACAGGAGCCAATCTCCTCCACTCTTCTGACTATCTGAAGAACTTTATCTGTCTCTAGTGGCACAATTTTTGACGAGATGTTAAGGCATTGAATTATTACAATAACTATCGAATAATTTTACGATAAATGATTGGTACACACGGTTTGTTTCTTTTCCAGTAATAAAAGTATAAATAACACGTGAACTTCGTTACAGTGTAATAATTTTAATGTCATTTAGATTCTTTTTAGCCGCATTACAGTCTTTCCCACGAAAACTGAGAGGTTTGAACAAACAATATTNTTAATGTCATTTAGATTCTTTTTAGCCGCATTACAGTCTTTCCCACGAAAACTGAGAGGTTTGAACAAACAATATTCGTGTACTTTACAAAATAATTTATACTTAGCGATATCAGGAAGAAAACTTTCGTGAGTATTGTTACGGTTAATTGAAATCTTTATGATGATTATTGAGTTATTTTTTTGCTATAGTTGCGTGGCATACCGTAAAGTTTGGAATGCAATATCTCCATGGACCTGAAAATTTGTATACAAACAACATTCAAATAATGTAATTTGTTAGAAAAACAATGGCATTATATGAACACATTTTTCTATGAGTTATACAAAACTTAAAGTATAAAAATTTCGCTGGTTACTAATTTCAATTTTACCAAGACATTACAAACTTCTTAAAATATGACTTGAAAGTATAATATAAATATGCGTACTAGGATTCACCTTAAGCTGTAATGTGGAAACTTTGCTGTTGTCGCTAATTTTACGTTGTATTTACTTTCTGTGTTACCATGCAGCTACATTACTAAGTGTGGAATAAGTGTTTATGACAGATAACTTTCACTGCTTAATGCCATGAAATACTGTGACTGGAAACGATTACCATACATAAATAATCATCATAGGAATTGATACGGCGATGCTTAATTATTTGCAAATCTTCATCTGAATGTGGGCAGATGAATCACTAGCTCAGTTAGAACATTTGTTTTTCATGTTCGAATCCTGTTTNAATTCATCTGAATGTGGGCAGATGAATCACTAGCTCAGTTAGAACATTTGTTGGCCATGTTCGAATCCTGTTTGAATTTTTACATCTTTATGAAAAGTGCTTCACATATGTTTCTATGAGGATAAAAACCGTATAAATATCTCCTATAGATGCTTTGTAATACATAAGCCAAGGTATATAAAATAATTTATAAATAAGCCAAAAATGTTAACTGCTTGTGAGTGCAGAGTCCATATGAGTGCGTGACTGCATATCAACCAACATGCTGCTTATACGCGGGATTCTGAGTAGAATCTGTGTTTCCGAAGCTGTCAAATGCAAACACAAAGGCTGTACTTGAAAATTTGTAATTTTCTATACGAAATATCGTTCTAAAAACATAGGTGTTTGTATGCGTACCATTTATAAGCTTATTTATAAATAACCCCATTACTAATATTAGAGTAAATTGCGTTTTCCCATTATTTATCTTAAAGTAATTTCTTAAGTATAAAGTTAATTTAAACTTTTGTTTTTTATCACCAATTACATAACTATAATTCAGGAACAGAGGATAAGATTTTACTATATTACATCAAATGCCTTTTTGTACAAGGCAACACCAAGTTTTCATATTAATTGAGAAATTCAAAAATGGTCACTCCTTTATAGTAGAAAAACGTAACCCCTTTCCTCCTCCTTCACCCTTAAATACGTACCTTCCTGAATGTTCAGATGTTTATATAAATAATTTAGATGACCACATCAAATATATAATAGCAAAGCAAGGAAATATTCTATAATAATGGCAAAGTGTATTATTTCGTGTTCGAATTAAAATTAATAGTAAGCAAATCTAATAAATATATGGCTCGTTTTGTGCGCTTCCAAACCAAATACAAAAAATGTATTCTTAATTATTGGATGCAAGCCATTGAAAATGTCAAAAGTTCGTTAACTAGCGAGATTTTACAAAAAGATAGGCAAAACATTTGTAACAGCACAAATATGACGGATGTAATAGAAGTGCAACCCTTTAAGTTAAGGTCAGAACCACTGATGAGGTCAGAAAGTTTATAAATGTGTGGGGGCAAAGAGGTGGGCTGAGATGGTAGTGGCTGTGAATATTGTTGGCGGCAGAATGGCAGGACGGAAGGACAGCCGGATGGCAGGACGGCCGGGGTGAAGTGCTCTATAATTACAGCAGACACAGTTTAATACGCGGAGGCATTAAAATATGTTTATGTATTTGCCAGGTCCTTAAATTCTATACCATATTATGCGCACAGAAGCTCGCTTCTTTATTTGTAACAACAGTCAGTCTGCAAACATTGAAATCTTAAATAACAAATATTTTAAGTACATATAAATGTGTATGTGTAACGCTGTGTTTATTTCCACTGGGCATCGTTTTCATTGTAACTTCTCATATTGGCAAAAAATAATAGGAAACATAATAATGAGCCATGTTTTTTTATATTTTGCCCAAAAACTGCGAAACTGGATGCGTATTACAATAAACATCGACGTAAGCGCGAGGCGAGTCCCACCTGCCACGGAACCCACTAAATACTGCGTCACAGCAGCACTGAGAGACTACTGTATCCAGCTGTCCGCTAATACACTTCTTTCCAGTTGTGAATAATACACCCGTTACCTAACGTGGGCAGCAGTTTTAAGGCTGTCTTAACGCCCGCTACGAGAAATATTTGCGCGAGAGTGACTTGACCCACCACCCCCCCACCCCCCATGACCCGGTGGACAGTAGTGCTCAACTAAGAAACACTCTCAGGGTATGTCGGGGGTGGTATCGATAATGGTTGCGACTTCACGTCGTTCTGTACATGAACACAATCAAATGTATGCCGTGCCTAGAGTGACCAGCGAGAGTGAAGACTGCGGACTGCGAGCATCGGTACAGTGAAGAGTGAGACTGACGGGCAGGACTACTGAACTGGATGCGCGAGTGTAAGACATTTGGAATTATGGCAATAGACAGAGAGAGAAAGAAAGAGAGAGAGAGAGAGAGGATGGCTTGTGGTAACATTGAGAAAACCAAAATTATAGTCTATTCGCGGCTTCTTCGCACCTTTTTTTTTTAAATCAAATCTTTGAAAAATTATCTCATATATGACGTGTTTGGTAGTTTCCTAGATATGGCATTATCACAAGCGTTTCATACTTGTGTCAACATAAAATTACCTTTNTTGGTAGTTTCCTAGATATGGCATTATCACAAGCGTTTCATACTTGTGTCAACATAAAATTACCTTTTTTTGGTTTAATTTAACTTTTATAGATGATTTATTTATGGATTATTTCATTTCTTTATAATTTATTACGAATAAAAACAGCGAGAAAATAGGTATGTTGTTAATGCCTAGTAGAAAATAGTTCTTCAAAATATTATTACACTAAGTACGCTCGAATGCGGTGCGTTGTCCAGATGGTGTAATTTTCTAGAGCCGGTTAAGCTTTGATTGCATAAGGCGGAGGAATATCCTGAAAGTAGAACTTTTGTAGTGCTTCCGAAAAGTTGGCAGTAATCGTCAATGGACTAAAATAATATTTTTCACTAATATGAATCTTTTATAGTGTGATGTTAGTTTCTTATTCCAGGCGCACTGTACTTTTATGTGTCCAAGTACTGGTAAATAAATTACGAAAATACTGCATCAACAAAATTTATGTTAGAATAAGGACCCTTACTCCCGAAGAAAGTGTGGTATTATCTTAAGCTGAATTGGCTATTCCAACACTAGCAAAGAACTTACGATTTGGAATCACGAGGTTTTAAAAGTATGATATTCGTTCAAGTAATACAACTGCGTGTCTTTTTAGTAGTCGTTAGAAGTCAATTCAGCACGTAAGTCACCCACAAATTAAACTTCTGGAATAAAGAGGAGACACTAGTACGTCCGATGAAGTAAAAAAAATAAATTCCCATTTATTCTCTTATATTTGAAAGTGGAAGGGAGAAACTGATGTTAAAAGGAAGGGAAAAACTGTTTGGATATCCACTAAGCTTGCTGGAACATTATTTGTTTTGTGACTTATTAAACTATGTTTTCGTAGTTTCTTCTGCATTATTTCACAGAATTTTTTTTT
>NQII01010561.1:0-12805 GCA_002778355.1 Clitarchus hookeri
TTCGTTCATAGGATTAATTTTAGATATTTAATTTATTACTATAATAAAATATTGAATAATTGTTTAGGGCCTATTAGCTGTAAAATAGTGCGCGATAGTACACTGTGAAGGGCATAGCTGTATATGTTATTGTAGCGTTGTAAATTAACTACAGAATTAATTTTGGCTCTTTTATTGTAAAATTAAGACCTATATCCTTTGAAGATCTGGCCACACCAAGATATATAAAAAAAAAATACTTTTTTTGCATCAATGTGGAACATAATTTTCGAGGCTTGTTACTGAATTGACGTAGCTATATTATGGCAATTGATTAATTTGTAACTAGTCGGTTTGTGCAAAGTATTCTCATTTAACTCAGGAAAATACTTTTTAATTACTTCGCAATCCACTATGAGAATATGAACTCATTAGAATAAATTTAGAGTTCTGATTAGGAAGTTTGAGCGTTTAAGAAGTAGGTATCATGGGAATGAATTCGCGTGGCATAAAAATACCACCTCTACGACTTTTTGTGGAAAGGTAAAAGCTTTGCGGTAACACTTCGCGATTCGAACATTAATCATGGCCGTTGTAATCGCCAGGGTGAGAAATGCTAAAGCCCCAGCAACGGAAACCATTTCGATAACTTTGATAGACGTTTATTTCCCGGAGGGCTTTTTTTAAAGCTAAATAAATTTTTCATTTTCGTGACGCGTACCACTGATTACCCCACGTTTCATTAATTACGGGCGAGACACTTCAAACTGGTCACTTTAATGAACTGGGAAAAAAAGTACTGG
This sequence comes from Clitarchus hookeri, assembly GCA_002778355.1. Classification (NCBI taxonomy): domain Eukaryota; kingdom Metazoa; phylum Arthropoda; class Insecta; order Phasmatodea; family Phasmatidae; genus Clitarchus; species Clitarchus hookeri. The sequence goes on from NQII01010561.1 coordinate 783, forward strand.
GTTTTTGCTGAAACCACATTCACAGCAGTCTTATTTTAAAAATGTGTTTCGTACTGAGATGTTTTGTTCGCGCCGTTAGTTCATAAGTGGATCGCGTGCCAAGTAGTAAGACTATTTATTTCAGCTCGCCAACAGATTATAATCCCGGAGAGGTCTGCAGAGAAGCCGAGGAGGTGCCGAGAGCTTTGACCCAGGTGGCTGGCATATTTCAGGAGCTGCTGATAACGTAGGAATTTTCTTGCCTGCGCACGAAATGGAGTGAAGTGAATGAGGTTTGAGCGAAGTTTCATATCTCTAAACTTAAACAGGATGCTATAACTTACTTCTACGGTTGTCACTTTCTCCAATTTAATCTGATATTGTTCTCAGTGCATGTAGGTGAACACGGGGAAGAGGAAACATAATTATGTGGCCTGGGCTCTTTTGTTTGAAATTATATTAAATGTTGTACGACTTTGAGGCTGGCACACATTTACGCACATTTAAGTCACGTTAGAAGTCAGTCAGCTGAATCCACAACTGCAGTAGGACCACTTCTATTGGTCCATGTATTCCCAATTACATTGTCCTATTAGTACTTAGTAGTAGATAGGTATAGCCGATTCGAGGACAAGGATTGAGGGCTGAGGCACCGAACCGCTGCTGTCCTACTTAGATCTGCCATCTTGTTTCCAGCTGCCACCTTGTTTCCTTCGGCCATCTTGTTTCTGTCCACCATATTGTTTCCAGCCGCCATTTTGATTCCGCCTGCTATTTTGTTTTCGTCAGCTATCTTGTTTCTGCCATCCACCATCTTCTTCGCCATCTTGTTTCCACTTGTCTTTAGTTTACATCGGCTGTTGCTAGGAGGCATGCCAGTCGTTCGACCACCATATTTGTTAATGGAAATGGCAGCTAGAATGCGCTGGTGTCGCTCTCGCTCGGCCGCCATGTTGGTTCTGGAGTTGGCCACTAGGGATGCTACTTTTTATTTAATTTTCACAGAGCTCAAAATATCGTCTGGAGGAGGGCGGGTTCAAATTGCCGAACCTTGGATCGGCATGCAGACGCCTTAGACCACACGAATTTTTAAATGCATGCTTCCAAAAAAAAATTAATTTTCAATGAAGGTACACATACACATTTTTACAGTTATTATTTGCAGAATACAAATTGTCAGTGCTGCTGAATTTTTATGTGTATCCTTGTATACAATATATGCAATACTATTAGTGGTAAAGTTATTGCTGTGGTTTTTTAGTACACGTGTTCTAGTATTGTTGAACTTTGTTTTCTTGTACAATGTATTTTAACACTTTCAACACGATGTCCGTGTACCACACGGACTAAGCTTTATTAAAACTGTCTCAGTTTTAAAATATCATACACTTACCTACACAATTTCATTCTTTAGTTTGGNGGACTAAGCTTTATTAAAACTGTCTCAGTTTTAAAATATCATACACTTACCTACACAATTTCATTCTTTAGTTTGGTAAGCGAGGAGCATAAAATGAGATATTCGTCCTTCAGAAGATATTGTTCGGTCGAATAACACAGCTCAACTATAAAATACGTAACAGGGCCATGATGAACTTATAAACACAAGCTACAAGTATGGCTAGTGTTACAGTTGCACGTGAAGCTTACCACATCCTCCAACACAGTGGGTCATTAACATACATACATCAGTACAGCTGGTGAATTCTAAATGGGAAAGAAAAACAAAGACGTGAAGTAAGCAAAGTGCAACAACCAATGACGTATCCACATCTTCACAGGCACATATAGATGTGTCGCGTCCAGCCTTTTGGAAATGATGGTTCCAGTACATAATTTCGCCCAGTGTCGAAAGTGTTTAAGATATATTTCACACATAGAATCAAATTTTAAATAGTTGAGGTAATTTATAGTTATAATTTGACGCCATAATAACTGTAGGTACAGTACACTCACCAGCTCTTCGGCCTTGCACGGCATGATAATAAATGTCGAGCAGGGAAAAAGAGCTAGTGAGCGGATTGTAACCAGAACATTACTCCTATTTGCCGCACCTGGTACTCCAGCTGTTGATCTACGTGAGTAGGAACGATGGGTTTCTGGGTGTATAATAGGCTCATTTGGATTGTACTGTACATCATTATATAGGTTATTCACGGTAAAGCGAGCACTTTTGACGCCCTAGTTACGTTTTCCTTTCAGTCATTTTTTATCCTTTAAACACATTTTAAAATAAATATTGCCATTAGTAATAAACAGAGTGTGTATATTCCACCGCACTTGGAAGTTAACGCCTAAGATTAAAATACAATATATTTATTGACTGTTATTCCAAATGAGAGTGCTTTCAAAAGTGCTCACTTTACTGTGAATAGCCTATACATTACTATAGTGTGTTTTTTAATATTCTACCACCTTCATCAGAGGTAAAACGAATGATAAAAGGTATTATAAGGCGGTAACAAAAAAAAAAAAAAAGTTTATCAAACAATTTATTTTGGGGGATCAACTTTTGATTTATTTCTATGTATCCAAGTAAATATGTCAGAGAAATTTGGTACCAACCATCTGACACCGGTTGCAAGTTCATAGTCCTCATAGTTTCAAATTATCAAATAAAAACTAAATATCCAATTTGGCAACAGATTTTTTTCAAGATGACAAATTTTCCCGGAGCGGGAAACTTTGCGAATTTTCAGTATACTATTACAGTGCTGTGCTGAACACATTTCTAGAATTTTTCGTTTTGATATTAATTTTGTTCAAGCAAGGTAAAATGTTATGTCTCTCTGTCCTGTACTAACAAGGCTAATGAGTAAATGTGAGTTAGCATATGTTTCTAAGCTATATATTATCTCTCACTATTTGAGTAATATTAAAATTTAAACATCTTATTTGGATAAATTAATAGTTTACATTATTAATTATAGAATTTTTGGGAACAAGTATTTTACATAACTTCCATTGCAACCTACGTTAAGAAAGAACGTGAAATATTAGGGTGGTACTTAAAGTTTTAACGTGTGTCTTCAGCAACCTATAATCAAATATCTTTACTATTTGACTTCCAAAATAATGTTTTTATTTGAAAAAATATTTTTTTTTCGAATACTTTTGTGTAACTTTTTTATACGTAAAGGTACCTAAAGCTGACACTTTAAGACCACTTTCATTCTAAATTGTACAGAAATAATTATTAATTAGAAATAGCCATTTAGAAACCAGTTTGCATGAAAGAGCTTTTATTTTTCTAAATTATATAACAATTCGATTCAATAACAATATGTGATCCAAATTTTAAAAAAAATATTTGAAATATAATTTTGTACCTAAAGCTGACATCAAAACTGATCTATGTACCTAAAGCTGACTCTTGGTGTTTCTTAACCTGATAATGTTTTTATTACAAGTAATTTGTTGCAATATTGTAAACTTTTTAATAATGCATTATAATGAAGAATAAAGACGTCAATGATAAGTATGCCTCGTTCAATAAATCAATAAACTTCTCTCGTCTTACTTGAATAAAATGCATGCCAGATTTTTTTTGTGTAGCACTGCTCTGAAAAAGCTGTTGACGATGTAAAACAGTTGATTATCAAGCAATGATTGAAATTAAAAGTTATAATATATATGTACAGCAATTTAACACAATATATTTAAATAATTACATTGACTGATTTTCACTTATGCATTCGTTGAAAGCAAGAAACCATAACAGTTAGTAACTTAATAATGTGTTCATTTCATTGCTTAAATTACGCTCCGGCATTCTTCATCCTATATATCAACACCTCCCGCACAGTGCACGTTCCTCTTAAATTGGTAATTGATTATGGGTTGATTTTCTCCATATCTTTGACGCTCCCCGCGTCCATGTATTTTGGCCGTCAGAACACACGCGCTAGCGAAGCTTGCAGGCGGTCAACACCAATAAATATTAAGGGTGGCGGACGTGTCCAAAAAGGATCCCGCGCCTCACAGCTGCAAAGACGGGCCACCCAAGTTTTCTGCACGTGCAGACGGCATCCGGAGGCAACGGAAGGCACCAGGGCGCGGACACAGCTGCACTGGGCAGCTGNACCAGGGCGCGGACACAGCTCCACTGGGCAGCTGCCCCAAGATACGCCGAGGTCCCACGACCCCGGGCTTCGCCGCAATAAACCATGAAAGCTTTTAGCGGATGTACGAGCAGAAGAATAGCAGCATATCCGGGGACAAGGGAAGGACCACTGCGGGCGCTGATCCAAAGACCGCCCGCCAAGTAAGCACGTGCAGAACGAGACAATGAAACGGCCATACCAGAACCGAAGGTCCACGCTGGGCAGCCCGAGCCCCAGACACGTGTTTTATTACTCAGGGAGACGCCACGAGATTCCCGGACCACGTGCAGACGAGGCAGTTTGAATATGGCGATGGAGGCTACAAAACGAGAGGAGTCCGAGGAAACAGGGCAGTCAGCGGACGGGCGTCGAGGAGCGCGGAGCGGGTCGCCAACGACGGGCAGCCGACGAGAGTCCGAAGGCGCGGAGCGATTCCGGAAGAGCCAGCCGACATCAGACGCAGAGTCCTGCCAGTCCAGTTCACCAGATCTCAACTACGGGACCAGGTACCAGCACAGCAGCCAGATAAGTACAGTCATCCAGCGTATGTGAAGGACCCTGAGTAGTGTTCCGCGAGTGCTACGAATATCTGGAATCACCCAGCAAGTACGAAGAAGATTATCCCCCCCCCCCCACGACGCGAACCATACGTAATCTACGTACAGGAACGGGAGGAAGTTGTCTCGAGAACTTGTATGTCAATTAACTTGTTTTAAAGCAAAAATAAAACTAGATTGTTTTTTTTAACTCCAATCGCCCTGTGTTTACTTCAGTAGTAAATTGGTCCTTTAGACAACAGTGTCAATCACCTTCCTCCAAAACCACAGCTCTGGGAGTTGTCAANTCGCCCTGTGTTTACTTCAGTAGTAAATTGGTCCTTTAGACAACAGTGTCAATCACCTTCCTCCAAAACCACAGATCTGGGAGTTGTCATCTTGTTTCCAGGATACAAAATTTCATCTTCTTCTTATGGCCAGCGCCATCCGTTTCGTCCACTCATCATCATCACAGTGATGAAGTATTCTGTTCCTGATGATTCTTTCTTTGCTTATTTTATTTGCCCTGGGAAGTATTCTTTTTCATATTCAACAATGACAAAGTCATCCTTTTCATAAATTTCATTTTCTAAATCTGAAAATGTCTCTAAATCTTTACCTGAGTCACGCAGAGAAAAGTAATGATTTTCACAACTTGATTCGGATTCAAGCGATGAGTTCTTATTCTGCACAGAGGATTTCAGTGCCTCCTTTTTCTTTTTTTCTTTCTGCTGGTTTATCTCTAGAGCTTACCTTGATTTTTCTTCCTTTTAATTTCTCTTGCTATTTTCATGTCTTCCTTTTCTTTTTCAAGTCTCTTTTTCATCTCAACTTTCTTTCTGTTATACTCACGTTATTCTTTCGAGGTAACAAGAAGCAAACTTTTCTCTTCTTTTCCTCTTGAATTACTCCTTTTTTCTTCAGGCTAGAATAAAGCCCTTTTAAACGGCGACGGCACAATTGTGTTTTTACACATAGGTTGTCAATATTGAGTCACTTAATTAGTTTCATTCCTCGTCTCCGCTTATTGTGGCGTAGCTTCATTAAACAGTCCCGATGTTGATGGTCCAGGCTCACTAGATCTGTCAGGTTGTGAGATCTCTGTATTGCAATCAGCGGTGTGTTTATCTCTGCTGCTCTCTTGGACTACTTCTAAGCGAGGGCTTTCCCGGGACGTCCTTTCAAAATTTATTGCATTGCCTAGCAATTTTTTCCACACTTACACAAGTGATTTGTCTACAGCTGGCCCTGCCAACTCATTCCCTGTACTTTATTTAAATCTGATTAGGGTTTCATTTTATATATGTTTCGAGGATTTCCCGCAAATTCGTGGAGACTGTGGGTGTCTGGGGAGGCGGTGGTGTAGCGGCAGTTCTACTTTTCTCACTAAAATGGTTTTGCACAGTTTGTAGGATTCCATGGTATATACTACATTTCTGAATTCATTTGATAAAACCTGGGATGAAAATCTTTTTTTCAGTGCTGTTTGCAGGATAGGAGCAAAATCCTGCTTTCTCACTTTTGGCTAGCCATTCATAATCTTCCATTGATAAACGTGCTCTTTCCATTCCTGCTTCAGTGTTCGGAATACTGCAACATCAATGGGTTGGATTATGTGTGTGGCATTTGGGTATACGCATATTAATATGATCTGATTCTCAACACAAAATTCACTTAAATGGTAGCTCATATGCAACACATGCCCATATACAAAAAGTACAACTGGTATTCCAATTTTTTCTTTCAACCATGGGAAAAAGACATTGGAAATATTTGAATAGAAAGTGTTGCATGTGCTGCGCCCATCCTCTGGCACACTTTCCGATACCTCATTTGGATTCTTTTATGATCAAATATGATCATTGGAGGGCATTGCTGCCGAGTAGCATTGCGCAAAACTAAAGCTGTTAAAAAATCTTTCTCATTGGACACTGATTTTAGATAAACTTATTTTCACCTTTTTGTGCTAGAACTACAGTGCCTTCTGTGTTTAAAAATAAAGCAGATTAATCTACATTTGAAGATTTTCTCTGGTCTCCAAAAGGTGCTGCATATTAATTTCTATAAAATGAATGAAAATTCATTCAAACCACTGGGTTAATATATCTGCAGTTACTAAACTTTTACTTGAAGTAATATTTTGGGATGTTATAATGCTGATTTCAGGTTGTCGTCGTAGGAAGCCATTAAACCATTTACGACCAGGTTTCTGATTAGCGAATTTAATTTTAAGCTCCTTAGCAAGGTTTGCAACATTGAATAAAAAGTTTTCTTTCGTAATTGGGAAACCACGTTTAGAAATATTGATGACCCACGAAGCCAACAGCTGCTCTTGTTCTAGTGTAAACAATGTGCTGTGACCAATCTTCTTATTTAATGTATATTTACCAGTGACCTTGTAATAAAGTGTTGTTTTGGGAAGTCCATACTTGCTTGCTTCTGTTTTAACTGGCATGCCTTTACGAACTTCATCTAAAGCTATTTCCATATTGAATTTGTCGTACTTCATAATTTTACTTGGACCTGCAGCCATATCTGATAATTAATTATATAGGGATGGAAGAGTAGAACATGTTAGAATCAATTTGGAGTTACATGCTTACTGCTATTACTTACACCTAACAAAATCTGTACAAAACAGCAAAAAATTGCTCGTATTTTACAGAACTGTACATAACTCTGACCATTTTTATAATGCTTAATTATTGTTAGTAACTGTCAGAAAATTTTTTGAGGGTGTCAGTTATAGGTTAACTGTTCTTACCTTACATGTTCCTAATTATGACACAGTGTCAGGTATTGGTGCTTCCCTGTGTAAATTGTACCAAAACCTGACACCTCACTTGGTTAACATGTTGTCATAATGTGGCATGCTTTATACACACATTAAAACCAAGAATAAACACTTGAATTAAAAATAATCTCTTCCATAATCAGCAAAACCTTATGAGAAATTGACCTACCTCTTAACAAATGTGTTAAGAATCTTGGAACAAAAGTTACAATCCGCAGATACTAAAATCAGCTTCCCTCCAATTCTGTTATAGTCAGGGTAACCAACTTTTAAACACAAATTGTCTTTATTGATAAGTTAAAGAATACAGTGATTCCAATTCAACTTACAAACAACATATAATACCTTATTTTTTTCACCCCTTAAAAAAAAGTCAGGTTTAGGTACCATTGAGAACTGTGTCAACTTTTGGTACACTTAACTTATAAGGTTGGAATGCACAGAATATACATTTGCGAGTCGAAATATAAAGGCAGGTGGGACGGGAGATCTCCGAAAAAACCCGACGACCAGTGGCATCGTCCGGTACGATCCCCACATGCGAAAATCAGAGAATCAAACCAGGTTCGCCTAGGTGCGATGCGAGTAGTCNCCCCACATGCGAAAATCAGAGAATCAAACCAGGTTCGCCTAGGTGCGATGCGAGTAGTCTAACCATTACACCACCGCGGCCCATAGCTAGAATCATCGCCGAATGCAGAAAGCATTTTCACTGTGGGTAACGTGATTTGTAGACATTTCTACATCTATTGTTTTTGAGTGGTTTTTTTTAAGTATCTCTTTAAGTACTAAGCAAATATTTAATTGGTTGTGAGAATGAAGAAAGTGTCGAATCTGGAAAGTACAGCCTGAACCAATATATTACATGTTTGCCACACTAAATTAATGCGGGACTGAAAGGGTTAATTCAGATGTTCCCATCGAACATTGCTTTGAAGAGGAAAAAATAATTAAGTTACTCTGTTAAACTATGGAGTGAAGAACTTTTATTACTAAACAATCATATATAATATAAAAATGAAAATATTATGTAAACCTCTATGAAAACTGGAATGCATGAAAAATATTAAAACGTAACAAAGGGAAAACCACAATGCATTGCAACAGCGTGCAAGAAGCAGTCGTTTACCGGTAGTATTTAACACTAAATTGTAATGTATAGCCATATGACCTTACTACTATTATAGTAAATAAAGTGACTTGTTTGTTGTCCCTATACTACTCCTACATAACGGAAATATATAGCCAACAGTAGCTGAATAACGCTTCCTCAATTTCCGGAGCTCCGCCTGTGAGTTATGCTGAAGTGCAGTGTCTAAGATGTATAAATACACACTAGATAAAGATGATTAAGGTTTCATTCCTTGTTTTGTTCACCATGACGTATCTGTACATGAAATAACATAAATATTTATATCATAACTATACGGTTATTATTTACTAACCTTTGGCAGTATACAGTACATGAGTTGCTATTAGCTTTTCATAGTAAAGTGAGCACTTTTGGAATCAAACTTTGGAAAAACAATTGCTGCCAATTAACTGCGTAGATGCAACTATGCTCATCGGCATGCAGGTAACAAGTTGGCAACTAAAGAAGACCTAAGTCTTGACGTTGTACTTACTGCGAGCGTAATTTTTAAATTTGCGGTAAATCATGTTTGTATTTTTTTTTTCCTGCTTTATACACACTAGATTTCGAAATGGCACATTAGTAACACGTTTAGATTGCCAACAATTTCACGTTTTTACTTGACTGACAAATGGGATAAAGTTCAAGANGGCACATTAGTAACACGTTTAGATTGCCAACAATTTCACGTTTTTACTTGACTGACAAATGGGATAAAGTTCAAGAAGCCCACAGCAATGTAAATGTTATACATGGCGAAGGAATACAAAATGAGGAAAGAGTAGATCTTAAGTAATAAATTATTTGAGAACACTTGGCATTAGCCGTTCATGTGATGACTTCTGTCGTCCACGGTCCTCCAGTCTATACTCCAGCTTTCAGGGCTTCGTGTTCGTACCACGTCTTCTGTCAACTGCGCGCATGCGTAGTGTGTGTAGTTCACGACCATCACGTCACCCGCCCTGTCAGCACAAGCCAGCTGGCATATTCAACGCACACCTGCACTTGGCGCGGCCCCTTTTAACTGTCACAGCGAGTGTCACCGTGCGCCNCCAGCTGGCATATTCAACGCACACCTGCACTTGGCGCGGCCCCTTTTAACTGTCACAGCGAGTGTCACCGTGCGCGTCTCATCCACAGTACATCCCATCTACCTCGCACTATCCCCATCTTTAACGTCACTCATTCTGAGCGGGAGGGGCTGAATAGATTTCTATGCGATGTACTGCGCGCCGCATGTCTGCTAGCGTACGCGACGGCAAGGTTACTTCTAACTCAGGTTGGGACGATCAATGTTACAAGTTTGGCAACCAAACATTTTCGCCACTAGGTGAGCGCTAGTGTCGCAATAAACGNGTTGGGACGATCAATGTTACAAGTTTGGCAACCAAACATTTTCGCCACTAGGTGAGCGCTAGTGTCGCAATAAACGCAATTGAAATAAACGTAAATAAAATATAAAATAACATCGTTACTAAGAAAAATCTTTCTCTTTTATTATTCAGGTAAATTAAAACTTTATATTAAAGTGACGTCTTCGAAACACTGCTCACCTAGCGGCGGAAATTTTCCCTATGCTAAACTCTCCCATAAGAAAGCTCGTTTAGTTCCTGACATGAGCATAATTAACCTTAGCGACGGTAAGGTTTATTCTATTCAGGTTGGGAAGCTCAATGCTTTTAGTTTGGCAACTAAAGTTTTTCGTCATTAGGCATGCGTTAGTGTCGCATGTATATTTTCACTATTTTCTTTGTTAAAAAACAAAATAATTGCCATAAACATAAATAAAATATATAATAACTACGTAATTAAGTAAAATCTTTAATTATTTATTATTCAGGTAGCTTAAAATTTTAATAAAAAGTTACCTCTTTGGAACACTGTGCACTTAGCAGCGGAAATTTTTCCTATGCCAAATTCTTCCATAAGAAAACTCGTTTTGTTCCTAACCCGAGTAGAATTTCCCTTAACGACGCAAAAGCCATACTATTNAATTCTTCCATAAGAAAACTCGTTTTGTTCCTAACCCGAGTAGAATTTCCCTTAACGACGCAAAAGCCATACTATCGGAAAGTAATTTCCGCGGGCATTTTGTTACGTAGGCGAATATCGCTAAGACTGTAACGAATACTTCGAAGAATACTGTTTTGTAAAACTATACCGAAATAAAATAAGAACGGAATTTACTTGTTAGCCAATATAATTAAAAATAAATTATGTAAAACCCTTCCTTGAACTGTTCTCGACATTTACAGAACCGGTTTTTCTGTAATATCAGAATGGTCTAGACACGTCTCTTAAATTACGAACTAAGATATGCTCTATATATCTAAGAGCGCGCCATATTTATTAAACTTGTGTTGGCGGACAATTTTAACCAAGAACCACGAAAAGCATAAAAGCTTTACACATTTACTTTGTACCATATGTTAAAGCGAAATAGTTACAGAAGCTCGATGTTACAAAAAAATATAAAACTCTCCGTTAGTATATGCTCCATTTGACAGCTGTGATACGCGATATTTCCATTGCACAACCACAACAGTACCAGTCAAACGCTTTAATTATTAAATGTCGACAACAGAAATCACAAAATTACATACATAGTATCTATCTCGTAGCTGCTGATAACAGAATAGCATCTGCATACGCAGTGCTCACAAAAACGCCGTGCAGACGAACAAATGTCCACNTACGCAGTGCTCACAAAAACGCCGTGCAGACGAACAAATGTCCACTGTATTTTACAAATTTCATTGAAACACTTGCCTCGCCGTGTATATCCATGAAATAGAATTATCATTTATTCTATGTTTGTGTTGTCAGTCAAATGACGTACTTAATAAGTTACTAATAGCATCTAACGTTACAAATTGTTGCAAATAGAAATAATGTTTAAACCAATATTTTATCGTTTTCATTCGTCTGTTAGTAGTTTTTTTTTCTGAAGATAACTACTTATTTTTATAGACGCAGTGAAGTTGGAGCAACAGTCAAAATGAGAATCAAAACGAAATAGTCGCTGAAGTGGGCAACAGATCAATGACATTTCTTACAGATGTAATGAAGTTTGGAGCGGAGTAATACGACACGTTTTCACTGATTCATCACTGGAAGTATCTGAAAATGACCGTTCCGTCGATCAGAAGCCATGTACCGATTTAAGGAAGTTTCCACCGACTCAGTTCAATTGAGTTTATTGGTTGCGTGCTTAGCTTGTTACGCTTGCGCTTGTGCGGAAGCTGCGGTAAAAAATAGGACGGGTTAAAATGATAAGCGGTTGTTGACTTTTGCGGTCGTAGCTACTGCAAATGCGCGCGTGAAAACGAGCCACTTATTCAACTACTATGCTACGCTTTAAACTGAGAGGAAAAAAATGCTCTCTTAACTAGTTTAACAGGTTGATTTAGTTTAGTTCAACTCTTTCGGAAATACATAAGAGCCTAATTTTAGGCGTTGTAACGAACAGCATTTTTTTT
>NQII01010562.1:0-35821 GCA_002778355.1 Clitarchus hookeri
GTAGAGAAGTAGAAGACGTTACTTGGAGACGTATAGTAAAACCCCTAAGAAATTTTTTCTCGCCAAATAAAAGTGGAGAAATACAGAGAACTCTTGTATATTTAGAGGCAAAATGTAAATAAAAGTTGTCAATAATATGTTGAAGACATGCTATTATAAAGTATAAACATTCCAGAGTCAAAATTTGCATACATTATTCATAAATCAATAATTGTTTTGAATTGCGGATAAAATAATACGACTGGAAAACTAGATGAAAGAGAAACTTCTCAACAACCTGGAAAGAGTGGCATTTGGTACAAAAATATACAACTAAAGCACTGCAAAGGGACCAGTGTATCAGACAAATAATAGNATTGGGATAGAATTGCATTATTACTTGTTACATGAAACGACAAATTACAGTCAGACACATAGACCTAATATAGTGGTGATTGTGAAGCAGGTTGAGCAGGCAGTTCCAATGATTACCAATTTATCATAACACAAACCCCGTGGTTGCCATACAAAAGAGAATAGGCTGTTTACCGTAAAGTGAGCACTTTTGAGGCCCTGGATTATGTTTCATTACAGCCATTTTTATCCTTTTACAATCATTTTAAATAAATGTTTCAACGCAAGTAACAAATACAGTGTGCATATTCCACCGCAATTGGAATTTTCGTCTATGGATCAAATAAAATATATTAATTGATTATTATTCCAAATGAGAGGGCTTTCAAAAGTGCTCAATATACAGCGAATAGCCTGTAGCCCAATTTTACAATTTGTTAATAAATAAACCATTGTAACATTAGTTTATGCGACGTAATTGAACAGCTTTGAATAAGTTGCCAGCATAAGAAATATTTAAGGTTTTTTCTTAAAACTGTTTGCGATTTTAATAAAAGATATGACGTTTGAAGCCCAGCTATTCCTATATTATTGTAATTTTAACACATGTTTCATATTTCGAATCAAGTTCCTAACGAAATAAACGCACTTTTTTTTAATAAATATATAATCCATAATAAAAGCCTCGTCTTTATAATAACGAATGATTCGTTACCATGTTTCTAACGTATTTTATAAGATTGTTGACATTTAATTAGGCACGTGGTTTTAAAGGGAAATGTGTTTTACTCCACAAAATTCGACTTATAACAGCATACATATATAGAACTACTTTTTATTGTTTTTCCTTTACTTTATAATTACTACATGCTAGTCAATATATGAAAAAACCAACCTGGGCCTTATTATGATCTGATCCTGCCATGTGATATTATTTTACAATATTACATCTAAAGGGGAGGCCCCACGCAGACCATAACTTCGCCTAAGTTCACCTCGCCTTTGGTTTCTGCTTCTACATGAGGGCCGTGGACGTGTCTTACCTTTGGTGCAACGGGGCCCGCTCTACTGACCATCTCGCTGCTGTTGCCTGCATGACTGCTGGACGGCAAATGGTGCGTGGCGGGCTAGTGTACCGCTTCCAAGTCTCGCCTGCTGCCCTTCCCCCGCCACTCCACCATAAAGCTCCTTCGGGGCACCATGACAATCAGATGCCGGCCAGCCATGACGTCAACAGAGTGCGTTTCCGCTACGGGATCGTCGGATAATGTTCCAGAAGAAGATGGAAATTTGTATATAAGGTTATTGTTTTCCCTTTTCTCCTGCTCGGGAAGACAGTTTAGAGACTTTCTTAGAGAAGGAACTGCCGTTCCTTGACTTTAAAGAGGATCTGGTTGGTGGTTTGCTATGCAAAATATATAAATAAAAGATACACTCCCTTTATATATTTTATCATTTTGTAAACAACTCAATATATTATATTAGTTGCCCCTATAAATATATATATATATATGTAGAAAAGTTTTCGTGGGAAAACTAAAAATCATGGCATTTTGGTAAACTTTGAAATATATTTGTAATCGCATATTCGGCAAATGATACATTTGTACTTCAGAAAAAGGGGAAATTGTATTTTTGTACGTACCTTTTATTTTACTTTGCAAACCCCAACCGAAAGATACCCTGTGATGACACACTAATAGGGGGTCCCTATTCCTTGAAATACGAACATCTTCAGGGAAACAGAGAAGAAGACCTATTTGCATTTGTCAACAGAAACCGTCGCAATAGTACCAGAATGCAAAATCGATGTGATGTCATTGCGGTCGCCAAAATTCTTTCCATGTTTTCGTGTTACTCTGTAGCTATCTATGTCGTTATATACTATTAACTGAAAAATCCATATAATGTACCTGCTATGACGTTAACATTCTCGTTATTTTTTGTTTCTTGCTGTTTTTATTTCATGGAAAATTAATTTTTTCTTAATATAGTAGAAAAAAGCTGATTGCTTACATCATTGATTACGTGAGGGGTAGCATAAAGTTTGAATCAATACTTAATTAATGTACAATGTTAAGTAACCTCGAATGCCCCTTTTACTTGAATCATTGAAAAAGACAGAGGTGACACCTTAAAATTACTGCAATAAATCAAGCTGCATATTTTCCTGTACGTGCTAAAACACATCCTTGACCGTCAGCTAAATTTCATTATTTTCTTTTGATAGCCTAATTCGGCACCTTTGATAAATACTGATTGTTGTTATATTTTATAAACATGATGGTGATGGCTGAGCGCATAAATAAAGACTCAGAAGCGTTATGTAAAGTCAACTTCGTTTTGAAAACCAGTCAGTGATGGTAGTGAGAAGTCTTACCTGGTTCTGTGTGAGATATCCAGTCACTGTGGGAGTGGTAATGCCGCACAGTGAGAGGGTAGTGACAAGTCTTACCTTGTTCTGTGTTAGGTAACCAGTCACTGCGGGAGTGATAATGCCACATAGTGAGAGGGTAGTGGTAAGTAATCCCACCAGCACACTTGAATAACTGGGCGCTATATCAAGTACGTTAACCCTTAAAACAGAACATAGCCACTATTTAAGCAAATGACTAACCTATATTTATAAAGAGTGTATGTTTTTAATGGTCATTGNAAAACAGAACATAGCCACTATTTAAGCAAATGACTAACCTATATTTATAAAGAGTGTATGTTTTTAATGGTCATTGTGTAATGCGGATGACTTGTTATATGTGATAGAGAGCAACAAGAATTTTACTCATGGAAATAAATTGTGATCAGATCAGTTGGACACGCATACCGTAAATGTGAATGCACATTGGGCTCTAAGAGTACCATTTCCACGCCTCTCATATTGAATAAGCTCAACAAAAGTCAACTAGTAAATACAAGAATTATTGTGGGCAATTAGATTTAAAAAGGATTAAACCATATTAATATATATCATTAAAATACTAGGCATTTGTGGCCTGGCATTCTACTGCCTTTAAATTAGATAAATACTCATTATTTCCTCAAATCTAATACTTATAATTTTTACGTTATTTAATATACCACGACCTCTGAGTGAAAAACGAAACATCCGCATTTCAAGTCTACCTAGACCGCACCAGTAACCTACTGCCCCAGTAAATAAAAACGTGGGTGCGTGTACTTATGTACGCGCGTTTCAAGTTCTACTAATTGGGCGTTACTAAAATAAAATTTTATTTCTTAAACAAAAAATTTATATAACTAGGAAAAAGATAAAATGACTGAGGAATGGACATTAAACCCAATTAAAGATGGNGTGGCCTGGCATTCTACTGCCTTTAAATTAGATAAATACTCATTATTACCTCAAATCTAATACTTATAATTTTTATGTTATTTAATATACAACGACCTCTGAGTGAAAAACGAAACATCCGCATTTCAAGTGTACCTAGACCGCACCAGTAACCTACTGCCCCAGTAAATAAAAACGTGGGTGCGTGTACTTATGTACGCGCGTTTCAAGTTCTACTAATTGGGCGTTACTAAAATGAAATTTTATTACTTAAACAAAAAATTTATATAACTAGGAAAAAGATAAAATGACTGAGGAATGGACATTAAACCCAATTAAAGATGGTTTTATTAAATAAAAAAATTTATACTTACAAAAAACCTTAAATAATTTAAAACACTTTCAAAACTATATTATACAATTTGTGTCTCTAACGAATTGTTCACGGCAGAATGGAAATAAAATTATTTAATAATAAATGCATATTCACAATGAATTACTAATATAAATTAATTGTTTTCCAATTTGCTTATTACATGAACTGATTTTCTGTCAGTTTTAATTATAACCACCTGCTATGTTCTGTACCTTGCGTTTGTATAAAACTAAACGATGCGCGCATGCGCGTTGAGTCATTCCCCTACCACGTTCAATGTGGAATTTCGTTACACTGTGCGCGCGCAACTTCCTTTGCACAATATTTTTTACCCTCAACGTGCCAAAAGAAACATAACTTTAAAAAATTAGTTTCATTGAAATAATTTTAATGATAGTTTCGGCGGGTTAGCAGATCTCGGTGAACGGGAACAGAACATCTTCTCTCTTCATCTCTTCATTTCTTAAGCGTTGTCCAATTATGCATTCGAGCTTATTAAACGCTGCTGCTGTTCATAAGCGTGATTGTGGTATTCTTCACAAGTTTTTCCGGTTCGGTGAAATATTATAAGTCTCTCTTCGTAGTTTTCTTACGTAGCACATGTTCGCAGACAGCTCAGTAAAATTTAATCACCACTGTACGTATTGCAGAATTGGTTTAGCTCTACGCACTCATACATTACATAAAGTTACTCTAGTTTCTTAGCAAGATAACATATTAATAAAGGAGTGAAATATTTTAGGTAACTTTTGAGAATGTTATTCCACTAAACTCAATAAATGTTTTCCTGTTTGTAGTTCCGTTGTAAGATTCACAACATTTATTATTGTATTTTTATTTGAGAGAATGTAGAAAATTTCTTTAATTTTATGTGTATTTTATTATTCTGTAAAGAATGATGAGGTCTCTTTGACTTTCCGTGATAAGTTACCCAATATCAGAGATTTTAACGAGCTTATTGTTTCATTAAGGTATCTTCAAAAAAAACTTTGGAAAATATTTTTTATGTTTAGAAAGTGAACATCAAACGAAGGAATTGTTAGAATGAAGGCTCATTCTTGAGGTGACGAATTTTGGCTTTTTAAAGGTGTTATGTAACTTATTTTACTTTCTTATATATATATCCAATGGATATTTGAAATATATAAAGTAGCTCGTAATAAAACGGGATAACAGCAGCAAACACATATATGTGTGGGTATGTAAGCTACAGTAAAGGCAACATATTAAATCGTTAACTGTCATATACTCTTTAGAATGTATTGTTGAGATAGCTTGCGATGCATAATACAGATGTTTAACATAGAAGGCGACACCGTACACTCGTCTACCGCGTGAAGCACATCGTCAGCTATCGCAGTAGTCAGTAGACAGCGCGAGAGAGCAGAATGGGACGGTCTGAGGAACTCACGGACATTCAGCTTTGTCAAGAGGTCGAGTCCAATTGTTTAAGGAGAATTTCATCTATCTCGGGACTCATATAGTATTTAGCAAGAACATCTGACATATCGGTCGCTTACTATCACAATTGATGCCATCGAAAAATGTAGGGTGACATGTCATCCCGGGAATCATTCTAACCGATTTTAACCAAATTTTGTTTGTGGACAGAGCATCAGGTAAGAATTAAATTAATATATTAATAAATACACAAATTTTTTACCCAGGACTTGAACCAGGAAACAACACACAATAAGCCAGCTTGCAATGTACTGAATTATGGAGGTTGGATTCGGAGAATGAACTTCGGATTTAATCCGTCTAATGTTTGAAATTACAGGGTTTACTAACTTTAAATATTTAGAGCGCTGTTATTTTGAAAACAACGAACTCAGCCACTTAAAACCTGAAAGTTTTCATGGCCTACCGTAGCGCTACTTGTGTAAATAATTTGGTGGGATCCGGTTCATTAATACCTGTGTTGCCAAATAACATTATTTTCTTATTTAATGATATCATACAACAATTTAAAGAAATGCTCTATATTCGATGCATCTAATTTGTAATGTCTACATAGAAAATTTTGTTTCATTTGGTAAAATTTTTAAATATATGTAGCAAACTTACTTAAATTACTGGGAAAATACAATTTTGATAAATTTTGTAAGACCCGTTTAAATCATGGAAGTTAGATGTACTTCTGTAGCATTTACTGTGTGTACAAATTGGTACATATAACATGAAATGTTACAGTGTCACATATGATGGGAATTAGTTAATTGGTTCTTGAGATATGCCATAAAACCCCCATAAGTATTAATATGGCGTTCTTAAAAAATTGAGGACAAAAAACAATGTAATAGCAAATTCGATTATTATATACTGCCAATATATAAAGTTAAGATAACATAGATTACCTAAATTCTTAGATGTAGCGCATATAACTAAAAAAAATGTATAGTTGCGATTTTAAAATAAATGTATTTAAAAAAAAAAATTATACATATAATAATATGGCCTGCCACAGTACTGCATATTCACCAAGTTTTTTAAGAATGAGTTGAATGTTTCCCGAGACATGAAAGAAAAACTTTATTTTTATCGGTGGGGNTTGTAAGACCCGTTTAAATCATGGAAGTTAGATGTACTTCTGTAGCATTTACTGTGTGTACAAATTGGTACATATTACATGAAATGTTACAGTGTCACATCTGATGGGAATTAGTTAATTGGTTCTTGAGATATGCCATAAAACCCCTATAAGTATTAATATGGCGTTCTTAAAAAATTGAGGACAAAAAACAATGTAATAGCACATTCGATTATTATATACTGCCAATATATAAAGTTAAGATAACATAGATTACCTAAATTCTTAGATGTAGCGCATATAACTAAAAAAAATTTATAGTTGCGATTTTAAAATAAATGTATTTTAAAAAAAAATATACATATAATAATATGGCCTGCCACAGTACTGCATATTCACCAAGTTTTTTAAGAATGAGTTGAATGTTTCCCGAGACATGAAAGAAAAACTTTATTTTTATCGGTGGGGCTATCACACAAAATTGCAGAGGAATCAAGTTCTGCATAGACATTTTTTATGGTTACAATAAGCACTGCTATCATACAAACTTAAGTTGGAATTTTTTCTTTTAGAAAATATACTGTTCTAAATTATCTTTATAGTCACCATTTTGAAAATAAATGACTGACTTACTTAAAATAATACCAGTTTACTTGATCTGCTGCAGTACTATTTGTTTGCCAAATTTGTTAGGAATCTGTTAAATGTTTCCCAAGAAATAACAAAAAACCTCTTTACTCGTATAGCGCTATTTTACAAAATGGCAGATAAAATATGTTCTAAGTAGATACAATAGATAGATATAATATTTACTACCAAACTATAAAGTTATGTTGGAATTTATTTCATACCTTCGTCGATATAGCATTACAGGCATAAATGGCTATGTGGCTGGCACTTTTTAAATTAAGTGAATGATATGTTAAATACATATCCCTTAACACATCTGCAGAAGTAATTATTATTTTCCAAATATGGTAAGAATTTTTACATTTTTACCACAATGACATAATGATGTTATTTAATCGTATGGCACTATCTTTAAAAATGGCCAAAACATGTCACGTGTTGGTACATATTATGCTCCTAACAGATACTTTTCGTATACAAAATTTGGTCGACATTGTTTAAATTCTATCTAAGATATACCAAATTAACCTAAACAAATTTGGTATGGCCACAATTAGGAAAGTAAGAAACTAATCAATTTCAATCACTCTCGTTTACATTGCCGATTATAGTATTACTTACCTTTTAAATTGGGAGACTATTAGTATACAAATTTTTGATATATAAGAAGTATCTTTATTTATTTATCTGATGCAATTTTCCGAAATGGCTTTCAACCAGCATTAACAATTTCAAAATTTTATACTTAAACTGTGCTTTGTCGGCATACAAAATTTGGTTTTAATTGGTTGAATGGTTCCCGAGATATGACATTGTGTCCCAAAAGCCCGGTGTAGTCGGAAATTATAAAAGTCAGATGCCCTTACTAGGTAACACATGTTTACCAAGTTTGGTGAAATTCGGTAAAGGCGTTCAAAAACTGAAAGGGTGGCACACACGTGCAGACACACAGACACATATATACGCACACACACACAGACATGCAGACCGGAGATTTATCTTATAAGGCTTTCATTCCTTCCGAAAGTAGGCAAAAAATAAGCTTCTGATTTACATCTCGAAAAATACAAGACCATTTCTCGCAATATTTGGCAAGTATTAACACTGTGGCAACTCACGTAACAGTAGGCAACTTAAGTGTTAAGTGCTTATTTTCAAAATGACTGTTAAACAAAACTTACCTTATTTTAGTATATACGTTACATTTTTACATTAATTTCCATAAAAATTTATGTACCGAATATCTCTGTTACAAGTATTTGTGTGCCAACACATAGTCACTTTTCTATTGCATTTTTTAAGGTAGTGCCACATGAATTAATAAAGTTTTTATGTGGAATATCGTTAATCTATTGACCTGTTCCTACCAAATTTAGCAAACAAGTAGCGCTATGCCAGGCAGTACTAATTGATATGTTTTTAATGCTGGAAGCATTTATTTTCAAATTGTCTGCTAAATTGTCTTTATATAGGACATGTACCAAATGTGTTTACACATAATTTATTTTGTCTGTCATTTTGTAAGAATAATCACAGATAAATTAAAATGTTTTAATTCATAGCACCAGGAAAAGAATTTTTTTCTACCAAAATTGGCAAAAATTGCACTTCAAAAGACCATTTTAATTGATTTGTTTTGAATGGGTCAGACACTTATTTTAAAAATGGCGATCATATAAACATTTTGTTTCAGTAAGTTATATCTACGAAACTGCGAAACAAATTTCCACTTTACTTTAATTGCAGGCTGTGCCTGTTATAACCATCAAAACTGTTCATACAGTTCCTCATTTATACACAATTTTCTTAGGTTGCTACATGTTAAAAGATAATGTTTTTATGTCATAAAATGGGAATAAATCAACCGATTCCTACCAAATTTG
Source organism: Clitarchus hookeri (assembly GCA_002778355.1). Taxonomy (NCBI): domain Eukaryota; kingdom Metazoa; phylum Arthropoda; class Insecta; order Phasmatodea; family Phasmatidae; genus Clitarchus; species Clitarchus hookeri. The sequence continues at coordinate 9,045 of NQII01010562.1, forward strand.
GCGAAGATGTATTCTTTAGGGCATGCAAATGTTTTATATTTATGTTGTAAGTGTGCCAGACACTTATTTTCAAAATGTCGGCTATAAAAATAACTTAGATTAGGAAGCTATAAATACGAGATTATGTAAACCGATTTTAACTAAGTTTGTACACTATAACTACCTATATCATTCGTTGAATGTGCTGTTATGTAATATTTTTCTCCATTTATGATGGCCACATGAAAGAAATTGAGGTTTTATTAAATATCTCGAGGACCAATCAAACAATTTCCACCAAATTTTACACACAAGTAATGCTACAGTGGGGCAAGTAAAGTAACATGTTATAGGTGAAGCAAGCCTTTTCTTAATGGCTATAACATTTGTCAATATAAAATGTATGCTGCAACTATTAAACGATTTTAAAAAATTTAACCAAATTTTGTTTAAAACAGTATTCATTAGGATCATGTGTGGAGACAGAGAAAATATTTGCTTGTCTTTCTGCAAAGAAAGTGCCATATGGAAAAATTAAGCTTGCCATATTTCAGGAACAATTCTACTTATTTCCACCAAATGTTGCACATCATTAGCGCTACAGAATGCCACATAAACTTACGTGAATTTTGTGGGGTCTGTCACTAATTTTCGAAATGGTGGTCATATAAATAATTAAAATAATAATGTGATACTGCAAGTGGTTCAATTTCCTCCCCTGGTGTTATTTTACAAAATGGCTGGCAATAGAGCACGTATGAACGCATTAATTATGCTTCTACTTAGTGAGTTTGAACGTGGTGATATAGTCGGCGCACGAGAGATGCGACATTGCATCTTCGAGGTAGCGATAAATGTGGATTTTCATGTATGTCCATTTTAAGGGTGTACAGAGAATATCGGGAATCCAGTAAAACATCAAATCATCCACATCGCTGCAGACGGTAAAAAAGATCGTGAAAGAACGGCACAAACGACAACTGACGAGAATCATTAAACGTGACAGACGTGCAACCCTTTCTCAAATTGGCGCAGATTTAAATGCTGGGGCATCAACAAATGACAGCATGCGAACTATTGAACGAACCATAATTGATATGGGCTTTCGGTGCCGAAGGCTTACTCATGTATCGTTGTTGACTGCACGACACAAAACTTTACGCCTCGCCTGGGCCCGCCAACACCGCCATTGGACTGTTTATTACTGTAAAAACGTTGCCTGGTCTGACGAGTCTCGTTTACAATTGTATCGTGCGGATGGATGTGTGCGGGTATGGAGACATTGTCATGAATCCTATATTTCAACAGGAGAATGTTCAAGCTGGTGTAGTCCCTGTCATGGTATGTGGCGTGTGCAGTTGACGTGAAATGGGACCACTAAAATGTCTAGATGTGACTCTGACATGTGACAGATACGTACCCATCATGTCTGATCACCTGCACCCATTCATCTCCATTGTGCATTCCGACGGACGTGTACAATTCCAGCAGGACAATGCGACACCCCACACGTCAAGAGTTGTTACCGAATGGCTCCAGGAACACTTTTCTGACTTTAGATACATCCATTGGTGACCTAAATCACCAGGCATGAACATTATTGAGCATATCTGGGATTTCTTGCAACGTACTGTTCTGAAGAGATCTCTACCGCCTCACACTCCTATAGATTTGTGGACTGCCCTGCAGTATTCACGGTGTGAATTGCCTCCTGCATACCTTCAGACATTAGTCGAGTCCGTGCCCCACGTCTTGCGGCACTTCTGCGTGCTCGTGGGGGCCCTACACGATATTAGGCAGGTGAACCAGTTTTTTTCGCTCTTCAGTGTATATTTAGTTACACATATTGGTAGGTATGTCATATTAAGCTAAAATGTTAATATTGTTGCCATTCTGATAATTTCTGACTGGTAAACTTAAAACAAAAACTTCATTTCGCCGTATCGTATTAAAACTTATGCACTGAATTTGGTAATAATTGGTGTATTGTTTCCCGAGATATGACACAAACACATATTTTTTCATGTAGTGCTATCTAACAAAAGGTTTTACAAACATGGTTATGTGATGGGACGTATGATACTTGTAATAGATACTTTCAGCACACATTATTGGGTCGATAAATACTGGATGGTAGGTTTGAGATACAAAATAACCCTAAAATATCAGTATTGCCTCCATTTAAAAATTGAATACCTACCTAATATAAATAATATATGTTTAAATTGCTTAGTACAGAACAACATACTTACATAATTTTGGCGAGAATCGGTAGTTATAGAGATACAATGTAAAAGATTTATTTATCATGTTTTACTATCTTCCAAAATGGCGGACCTACAACATGGCGCACGCTACTCAGTGTCCTTGTTTAAATGTATGCAGATAGGGAAAGTGATCTCATAAACCTTTCTTCCCACGGAAAGTAGCCTGCAAACATTATTGAACCCTGTAGAGACCAATGAGGATTCGCTGAGGTGTATGGAGTAGTTAGTCATTACACCAATACGTGTATTTAGATATTTGTAGAGAACTGCGAAATAAATTTAAAAAAAGGGAAAATTGTAGGGAAATGCAATTTTTTATCAACTGTTGAAAGGAGACATATTTTTTAAATCAGTCAGCAGTGAAACTTTTCTAGTATTAAGTCCAATATATTTAATTACACTCTCGTCCATGCTATTCCTCAAAAGTCAAATCTATTCAGTTTGTTCGGTAATATAAATGGCAGGCCAAATAAGTATACAGGAATATAGAAAAATTAAAAGAGATACTTACAAGAGTTGGACGTGACAAACTTCACATCCTACCAGAATGAGGGTAATACACACGAGCACCAACAGCGTCGAAGTAGTTAGCTGGATCAGGAAGCCAAACATGGCCATTATCAACAAACTAACAGATGTACAGCTTCCGGGTCTAAAACAGATACTTTTCGTTACTAATAGTTAATAAGTGCGTAAGAATGCCAAAATCTAGTTTTTGTTTAAAGCCTATTATTAATATACTGACATTACTTACTGCGGTGATCGTCAATAAATTCCTCATGTGCAGTATGTCTGCAAATGGAGAAATCAAATACATAAGTAGGAGTTTGATAATAAATGGCAGAGAAGAGAGGTATCCTGAATTCTTGTAATCGAATTTCAACACATCTGAAAAAAAAACAACCTTCATGAAAATAAACAGATTACCTGAAGTGAGTGAGAATATTAGAATAATTATTAAATACGAAGATCACATACAACTCAAATAAACACTGAAGTAACAACATTCGATGACTGTTCTGCAGAACTCCCGGAAATAGAGGAGTTCTCCAGTAACGTAATGAAGTAAAGAGAAACTTCACACAGAAACATATGCAGTTACATTATCGAAAGCAGCGAAACGTATGACGTAGAAAAACCTAACTTGATACAAAAGGACACATATTTAGTCGTAGGAAGGGTGAGGTGAGCCAGAGTTACCACCAAAAAAAGTGGTATAGGATGGTTTAGTATGCGACAAATATGAACCAGCGGTTTAAATAGCGTAGGAATGAACAACATGGAGAAATCTATTTTGTAGGGTGACCGGTAGCCCATTAATTTTGTAATCATCATAAAATAGTTTCTTGGCAAGTAAAGATTGATGGTAACAACTAAATAATTTTGTTTTCGCAATAAAAAAAATATTGGCAAAATTAATACCAACAAAATATTTGGTATCTGCAACATAATATTTTTTTTTGTGCCTGGACTCGTGCAACATGACGAGGTGTTACAGAATCTTGATTGAAAATAAAGTGGTGTTTAAATGTTTGGTGTATGAAGTGAATAACATCCCTTAATATAATATCCCTTACTAGGATACGGAGCTAGGGGAATGCAAATAATGGTGCTGTAATCGTGTCGTGAAAATGGGACTGCCAAAAATGGTTGAGGCAATTCCCAAATGGATACATATAATCACAATAGAACAGGAATGACAAAGACACCAGCTAATATTGGTGTTTTTCCAGAGTTTATCCAGCCATCAAGCAAAAGAAAAGTCAAATTAGTGTTGGTGCATGACAAGTACGAAGCTCATAGTTAAAACGCCTCGGGAATAAGATATTGACACATAAATGAGTAAAGATTAGTTGGAGTGGGTAGAAAAACCATGAAAATTAAATTTGTTGTACAGGGTGGACAACATGTTTATTATGAAATCATTACCTTGCGCCGCCCTCAGTCACACGAACCTCATACCAGTCATCGTGATGAACCCTGCAATACATCATTCGCCAGACCGAAGGTGACCAATGTAGGGAGAGATCATGATGTGCTTGTGTAAGTGTTTGTGAACATTTTTAAACACTAGGCCGGTTCTTGCAGTCATCCTTAAAACGTAAACAGTTAACCACCAGCCATCATAAAACATAACGCTAAAACAATGTGCACAGGAGTGAAACTATATGGCAAATTAAATTAGACTTAATAAAAATATTAAACAAGTTACAATTAATTTGTGAATCTTTCTTTACGTATTTCTTGTTGTTGAGCTGTACAGTTGGTTGAGTATTTTTTGTTTTGGTATANCTTGTTGTTGAGCTGTACAGATGGTTGAGTATTTTTTGTTTTGGTATATTTTTTTGTAATAACAAAGTTTAAAAAAAAATGTAACTAACAATAATACATGTGCTATCAGCAGGAAGAAATTTTACATTGAAGATGTGCACCTCATGGTTATTTGTTAAATATACACCACATAACCAAAAAAACTCGCTTTTTTTACATCTCTGGGCAGTTATCCAAACAAAATTTTATAAATAACTTTTTATAGCGAGTGCAAAATTATGATTCGTTAGGTTCAGGATACCCAGGTATTATGAAAATAAATTACACGCTTCTTATAATAACTGTAAGAGAAATATTATGTTCAGAGTTCTTTGTAGTCAATATGAGAGAATAATATTGTGTATCATGCAGGCTATTCTGTTTAACTAGGNATTATGTTCAGAGTTCTTTGTAGTCAATATGAGAGAATAATATTGTGTATCATGCAGGCTATTCTGTTTAACTAGGTGCTGCCGCGAGCCAGATACACTGCCATCAGACTGGAGTAAGAACAATAACATGGCAATTTGTAACACACTGAGTTTGCTCGTGACGTCAGCTAACACATCATGGCTGGAAAGCTGGTCAACGAGTTGGACCGCATGAAACCTAAAATATAACCAACCGGTTATAACTTACCTACAAGAAAAATACGAAAACATGGACAGGTAAAAAAAAAAAAAATTACATTAAACTTCCCAACGGCGGTAGTAGATTATTTGTCACCACATAATTTATCATTTATCAGCAAAGCTTGAGAAAAGCAGTCAACCACATGACGAAAATTTTGTGAAGGGAAAGAGGTCAGTTCAGCACCATAGAGTAACATACAAGNAACATCGCAATTTGTAACACACTGAGTTTGCTCGTGACGTCAGCTAACACATCATGGCTGGAAAGCTGGTCAACGTGTTCGACCGCATGAAACCTAAAATATAACCAACCGGTTATAACTTACCTACAAGAAAAATACGAAAACATGGACAGGTAAAAAAAAAAAATTACATTAAACTTCCCAACGGCGGTAGTAGATTATTTGTCACCACATAATTTATCATTTATCAGCAAAGCTTGAGAAAAGCAGTCAACCACATGACAAAAATTTTGTGAAGGGAAAGAGGTCAGTTCAGCACCATAGAGTAACATACAAGAAATGATAAATCCACAGAGTAGTGGTTCAACAGACGAACTGTTACACTTGGTCTCGGTTACAAGTAGATTGGCCAGTAATATTTTACTTTTATTCTAGGTTTTCCACAAATTATTGACTAATGATTTTTTTGGAGACCTAATAACAGATAATAATTACGTTAATGACTTTACAACAAATGCTGCTATCTTAAAATATTGAACAAATCACAAAACATGATAAAATCAACACACATTTTGAAATTACATAACTGACAAAATTATAACATGCTGCTATTTTGTACTAGAATAAAACCCTTATGAACCTTTTTATGAAACAGTAAATCACATAATTAAATACGCAACCCATTAAAATTTTAAAAAATTTATAACAAAATTTATATTTAAAAACACGTTTTGTACAAATTTCAAGTATAAGTTTGAACGTGAAATTAATAGTTTGCCAGCAAATGACGACAAGTCTTCGCCAAACCAAAGCAAACTTTACCCGAATAAGGGCAAATACAAAAAAAAGCATAATCAAGTCACTAATGGCGCCACAGAATTACACAAGCTTCTGCCCTCAAACGAGAACATCGCTGGTCAACGGTTAGGAAAATCCTAAAATATTGTAGATAATATACTAAAATAATACATTAAGTTACCCAAAAAATTACAAGTAATCCTTTACCAAACTTCNAAAATATTGTAGATAATATACTAAAATAATACATTAAGTTACCCAAAAAATTACAAGTAATCCTTTACCAAACTTATAAAATAATCCTTTATATTCCTGTGAAGTGGGAGGTAGACACACCATTATAGTTCCTTTGGGTGGGGAAGGTGAAGTGGTAGGATGTGGTTATGTACGAATGGGAAGAGACCAGAATTTAGCCTTAAACAAAAACCAAAAGCTAGGCAAAGAGCAGCAATGCTGCAAGAAACCACAATGGATACTTGGTTAAAGTCAAGAGTACTTCACGTGGCATGTACTGGATGGAGAAGGTGAAGGATACCATTGAAGTTGGTACAACGTGGTCGGGATGACATCAGGGCATCGAGTTGCCTAACCAAGGAGCTATATGAGGTAATGTTGGGAAATTTTGAAAAGAGAAGAGACGTATGATTAGGAGCAAGTTTTGGAATGTCAATTGTCGGTAAAATAAGATTAATGTGCACGGCGGAACTAACAGAGCCAAAAGTTATGAAGTAATGGCTTACTATGACACAATGAGAAGCATTGCCAAAATAGCTGCTCCCATATGAGAGAANAAAATATTGTAGATAATATACTAAAATAATACATTAAGTTACCCAAAAAATTACAAGTAATCCTTTACCAAACTTCTAAAATAATCCTTTATATTCCTGTGAAGTGGGAGGTAGACACACCATTATAGTTCCTTTGGGTGGGGAAGGTGAAGTGGTAGGATGTGGTTATGTACGAATGGGAAGAGACCGGAATTTAGCCTTAAACAAAAACCAAAAGCTAGGCAAAGAGCAGCAATGCTGCAAGAAACCACAATGGATACTTGGTTAAAGTCAAGAGTACTTCACGTGGCATGTACTGGATGGAGAAGGTGAAGGATACCATTGAATTTGGTACAACGTGGTCGGGATGACATCAGGGCATCGTGTTGCCTAACCAAGGAGCTATATGAGGTAATGTTGGGAAATTTTGAAAAGAGAAGAGACGTATGATTAGGAGCAAGTTTTGGAATGTCAATTGTCGGTAAAATAAGATTAATGTGCACGGCGGAACTAACAGAACCAAAAGTTATGAAGTAATGGCTTACTATGACACAATGAGAAGCATTGCCAAAATAGCTGCTCCCATATGAGAGAAAGAGCAAGTAGAATCAGTAGCACATCTACAGAGAAGTGTTATTTCGAGAGGGAATTTAGTAGCAAACCACCAAAAAAAATAAGTGTTTTGAAAAAAATTAATAAAATAAGGAAGTGCAAGTATAACTATCGATTTCTTGCATTAGTGCAGATAGAGTTTGTCAAAGAAAAGGTTGAATTTGAAAAACATGACTGTCAAAAAATGGGAATACAGGAGGACAGATGTCATTCGATGATTTTGATACTGAGCTAAAGCATTATGATTCAGTGAAGGAAATGTCTTTCTGAATGAGCTAACAACAAGGAATTCATTTGAGATAAGAAAAATACTGGTTGAAATGTTGAAACAGGAAGGTTAAGGGGAAAGCATGATATTATTCAAAGAGGCTATCCTTTTTGGCTAATGGAACATCAACAATAAAATTTAAAGATGTATTTTAAATTACAGCTTGCACTGAAATTAGCCCATAAATCATATACAGATTATCAGGAGTAACAGGAACTATCATGTATAGAGATAAAGCAATTAGGTGTCTTATCTNCCATAAATCATATACAGATTATCAGGAGTAACAGGAACTATCATGTATAGAGATAAAGCAATTAGGTGTCTTATCTTATTCAAAATGTTAATAATAGACACTGAATCTAATAAAGTAGAGTTCACTGTACTGTCATGTGACCAAAGTCACAGGCTTTATAGTAGCCTTTCTTCTAGTGAGATCTGCCACAAGTGACAGAGAGGATGATTTCGCATGTAAGAGAACATCAAACTGAGAGGTGTAGACTTATGTGACTCATATCTAGCATAATTGAATAACATTTGTAACGAGGGCAGATTATTGTCTCAAATGGTTTGATACTTTGCAAGGGAGGGAATGGGCGCCGAACTAATGATTCTGTTAAAATGCCCCACATGCGAATTTTAAGGATTATATGCGAACAAAGTGATGTGTTTGGCCCATAGAAGAAACAAATGTGTCTGAAGGTATAGGAAATAAACTGAGATCCATTGTCTCTTACAATAGTATTAGGAATACCAAAATTTTTAAATATGCTAAAGTAGAGTGCATGTACAGTAGAAAAACAAAGAACTTTCCCCATGGGAAATACCAACAACAATTTTTTTAATGCATCAATACATAAAAGCATTTTATGTCCAGACTTACTCCTAGGAAGTGAACCTACAAAATCTATATAAATCTTTTGCATGGGCCTTTCAGCTACTTCAGATAACAAAAACTTTTAATGTGAATTTTGACTAGGTTTATTCATTTCACATTGTTGACAGGTCTTCACACATTCAGCAATATCAGTATTCATAAATTTGCACTTAAAATTGCGTCTAATAGCCTCTTTAGTTCTGAAAATGCCAACGTTTGCTCCAATAGGTGAATAATGGAAGTATGCAAAAACCATATCGCGTAAATGAGCTGGCAAATACAAACGTTTTCATATGGTTTGTTTTACAATGGTCAGGCAGAAGGGCTTATGTTCCACACCAAACTTAAGATTTTGGATAGTAATGGTTAACTGTGGGTCTTCATTCTGATGATCCTGAATATTTTTTTATTGATAGGGAAGTCTGTCAAAACATTGCAATGTGGTAAGTTTCCAGGTGTTACAGAAGAAGTACGACCCTCAAACATTCTTAAAAGAGTATCGTATACGATGTTTTGTGTATCTTTGATGTGCTGAACATTCAATTTTAAGGAAGAAATACGCATCACCCAACAATCAATTTTCCCTTGTTGCATAGAATGTGCCAAATGCCAAAACAATGCCTGGTTGTCAGTTTCTAGGAGGAATTCCGAATGTTCGGGGTACTGGCGAAACTTTTCAATGCCAAAAAACACACCTAAGCTTTGTCGAATGTAGACGATATTCACTCTTGAGGATTCATCATGCATGATGCAAACGCTATGGGCTGTCTAGCATTATCGACTTCTTGGGCGATAACTGCCCCCACAGCTAAAAGGTTTTGAGAAGTGTTCGCCATGCGCAGCACAGGTTGATTTATAATATCTGGTTTTAATGTTTCAAAAGCTCTTTGTTTTTCTGCACCCCACTCAAATTTCACAGACATCGTACACAACAAGTTTAAAGGGGCAGCCTTCTCAGTAAGGCGTCCTATAAATTTTCCGAAATTTGATCCTACCCTATAAAGCGGGCTATAACGGTTAACATCTTGTGAAGGTAGAAAATTTCTAATAGCCTGTTCTGTCTGTATCTACGACAATACCTTTTTAGGAAATTTTGTGTCAGATGAATGAAATTTGCTGAATTGCAAATTTGACTTTTGCAGGAATGACAGTGAGGCCTGACATTTTTAATCGGGTAAGAATCTCTATAAGATGGCTGAGATGTTGTTCATGAAAGTTCTTGGAGTATGCAACCAAACTGCTCCAGTAATTATACATATAGTTGAGTTTAATGCTATGAAATATTTGATCCAAATGTATGGTAAGGAATTGGGCACCAGTGGCATGGCCAAAATGGACGTGGGTGAATTGGTAAAGGTTCCAAGAAACACAGACACTAGTGATGGGTTTGAATCTTTTGCCAAACGTGTCTGATAATAGGCTGCATTGAGATCAAAGGTTTTGAAAAAATTTTACTTACTCAACCAATTAAAGTCAGAATGAAGGCCAGTCAACGGTTCTGATTCAATTTCAATTTTTTTGTTTAGGCTACCGATAGTCATTTACCATTGTTTGTTTTCTATTAGGCTTTGGAACCAAAAATGCTGGACCAGCATATTGAGATGTGGACAGTTCAATAACACCTTTGTTAAAGAGATCCTGAACTTGGAGTCTCAGATTTCCATTTGTGGAGACGCTTATCAATAGGGATGACTTTTGATGGGTCCCTCATCTAATAATAATGGTCTTATACTAAAGCAATTTTGTTAATTCCAGTTCTGAGGGGCACACTAGGAAACAGGCTACAAAAATCCTGAATAGTTATATGCGCCTTTTCATTTAAATGACCTAAAGGATTCGCAGCTCGGAAGAGATTTAACTCAGTTCTTATGTCAGAGTTCACTTGTTGATTGCAATTAAGAAATAAAATGTTATAGAGAGGCGAAAATTAAAAAAAAAAAAACATGATTGCCATGGGCATGAAGAATAAGACCAGACATTCTCATGAAGTCAGCGCCTAATAAAAGATTTTAAATAAGTTTTTTGCCTCTAGACACTTAACTATTCAAGTGAAAGTAGAAATACAAAGTTTTAATGTTNCTCATGAAGTCAGCGCCTAATAAAAGATTTTAAATAAGTTTTTTGCCTCTAGACACTTAACTATTCAAGTGAAAGTAGAGATACAAAGTTTTAATGTTGCAGTACACGATATATGAAAGTGGTCCTTAGATGCAGTGTAACACTGGAAGTGATTAATATCTTCAGATATTATAAGGTTCTAATTTTGGAGTTCAGAATTAATGATCCATGCTGAACCACAGTCAACAGGCACATTGACTTGAAGAGAGTCCAAGTAACTTCAATCCGTGGGGTACTAGTCCTTTAGTACCCTATATGATTGGGGAAATGCACACAGCCGACACTAGTTTCAGACTTAGGTTCTTTAGGCTTAATATGTCCAAACCGACGCTGGAATAGATGACTATTACTTACAGCTTGTAAAATGTGAGTATTTACTAGGAGTCGGCTAATTTACCCTTACCGAGAAAAGACCTTATGTGAAGCATTTCAACCATAACTGTGCTAATTGTATTATGCATATGGATGTTATTGCGTTTCTCGTTAGGTTCATTTATTCTATTTTTGTTGTGCATCTGTACGCACTCGCTACTCACATTACCCGTCTTCCCTCTGCTGCGGTGATATCCTTTGTCCGATATCGCATTCCGTGCCCCTTGATACATTAAGGTAACTTATGCCATTGCTGCTATAAGGAAGCGGTCCCGCAAGGATGAGTCACTGCGTGTGTTGCTTGCTTACAGCTGTGAGTACAGGTCCACTGCCCCATGCTACCGGCCCACCTAACTTAAACATATTTGTACATTATTTATTGACGTTTCTGTGTAACTTCCCATTGCATATTCTATATCACTGAATTCCTCTTTGCACATACTTTCAGATGCATTTGAAATAAATCTACGTTTCGTTCCTTGTTCAGTATACATCAAAATTATTTTTGTCAATACACGTGTTACGAATAGTCACTTTTTGGCAAATTACCTGCCCCCGTACGTAATTTCATTAGTGGAAACCGCATTTGGTGATCTGCAACCTTTCTGGAAATTTTGGGTGTGTTCACGTTAGGCGGACCACCCTGTGTGTCAAAAAACCAAACATCTCCATAGTTTCACTACAAATTTGGCTAACAAGTTTTCACTTCAAAGTTTTCTGTGTATTTGTGGTGGGTGGAAAGAAAAGTACAAAGTCTTTGTTATTACGAAGTTTGGTGTGGTTTTTTGACTCGGTATATCCTCCTTCCCCGCACTAATTGATATTCTTTGAAAAACTTGTAAAAATTATAAATTTCACTGGTTTTTTAAGGTGACGGTTTGACCGCCCGAAACCCATGTCTCACATACGGTCCTGTGGGAACATTTTATAATATATATGGATTAATTTATTCTCGACAGTCATTTACATAGAAAGACTTGTATTGGACTAATTCCTAACATATTTTGCTTCCTAGAAATGCTATTGCAGGAGACCTGCATTTACGTCAGACAGCTGCTTCAATTAGCTGGAGTATGTCGGCGGACGTCTTTATCATCGAGTATTGCTTAGCTTATTTTGTAGATTAGTTGTAGTTCCTGGCACCTAAGAGTTTAATTTATTACTGGGATTTTTTACGTTTTTTTGCTTTAGGAATAAAACCTTGGTGGTGGGGGGTATTTATAGGGACTTGTCTTGTTGTCTTGATAGGCACCAAAATTTGCCCAACCTGATGTTATAATTTAGGGACCAAACGATAACTCTCTAAAAATTAAAAAAAAATAACTTTTTTTTTTGTCACTTTTTGGAAGATTTCAACGGGCCATTGTCGACTTAAGTCTAATTTAGGTGTTTATGCAGCAAGACACACAAATACTGTCTATAAGTAAGTAAGAATTTGTGTATATTTAACTTCTGTGTTCCAATTTTATTCGTTTCTATTGTTAATTTTTTGTAATAAAATATTAGTATTCCTTTCGCATAATACTACTTAGATTTTCATTAGATCCTATTCCTTTTTCTATTTTGAGTACTCGTAATTAAAATTCTGCACTTAATACACACTTATAAATACGGGACACGAGCCGGTATGCAAGTGTCAATAACTACACGCCACAACCACGTGCAGACGTCTTGTTTAAAATTATTCATTACATTTTGTGGCAGATTTTTGACTCTAGCATAGTTTTTATATTATGTATATGATACCCACAATATTTAAAAACTCTATGAATTTTATTGCCTTTCAAATTGAGTATAGTTTGCAATAATAATTCCTCCCTCTTTGTTAAATTGCATAATTGAAATACAAGTTTTATGCTGCCAACATAGCACTCAGTGTGTATATATGAATAAAGTTGCCAAGAATCTTGCCAAATTGTTGGATATAAAGCTAAAGTATGCCGATATTCACCTTTGATGTAGGCTGGAGATTGCGTTATAACCAGTGAATAACACCACGCAGCTGCCGTATGAGGTAACATGATCCCCCACACTCGTCCAGAAGTGAGGATTTTAACAAAGGGAATGGAAGACACCTGCAAAATTACTAGCATCATTTTTGTGCATATACAAAGATGACAACTACCAGATATGTATTTAAATACAATTTTTAATGTCCCTCTAGGGTACAGGCCAGTTATTATGAATTAAATTCAAATTGTAATTTATTAGGAAGGAATAATTCTGCATTTAATAAACTTTATACACATACACATCCATGCTATTCAAAAATACATTGTTTAAAAAACACTGTAAATATAAAAAAACTNATAAACTTTATACACATACACATCCATGCTATTCAAAAATACATTGTTTAAAAAACACTGTAAATATAAAAAAACTAAATTATACTTCCTTAGCGTCACTAAAATAAAATTTGATTACGCATATCAATAATTTATGTAAGTAGGAAACCGATAAAATTACCGAAGAAAAACATGACATACAATTAATGAAGATTTGATTAAAGAACATAATTTAAAACTTACCNCCGATAAAATTACCGAAGAAAAACATGACATACAATTAATGAAGATTTGATTAAAGAACATAATTTAAAACTTACAAAAATTAACCTCAAATATTTAAAAACACTTTTAAAATTTTACTATACAATTTTTGTCACTGACCAATTTTTCACTGNCAAAAATTAACCTCAAATATTTAAAAACACTTTTAAAATTTTACTATACAATTTTTGTCACTGACCAATTTTTCACTGCATAATATAAGTAAAATTTATTAATAACATATATATTCACAATTAACTACTAATATAAATTAAACAATTTTTTTATTTTCTTATTACATGAATTTATTTTCTGTTGGTTTTAAATATAATAAAATGCTATGTTGTGAACCTTGCTTTTGTATATAGCTAGATGATACTCGCATGTGCGTTGGGTTATACCCCTACCACGTTCACTTTCAAATACCGTTACACTGTTCGCGCATTACTTCAATTGTACACAAATAGGTTACCCTCAATGTGCCAAAAGAAGTGTAAGTTCAAAAAGTGAAAAAAGAGTAAATTTTTTTATTAGTCATGGTGCATTTTTTGAAGGTTGAAAAAACCTAGTAGTAATTCGTGACTTTACAACAATATTTGCATGGCCTTATCAGAGCAATCTAGTTGACATATCTTAAAATGAGCGATAAGTTTCGCTCTGATCATTGTTTTGGAAAAGTAAGGTCGCAGTTCTCCCCTGTACGCAATGCTGAAACTATGGTCTGTTTCATATAAGTTGGCGAGATTCAGACAGTCAGTAGTTGGCAACTTGACATATACGAAACAAACAAAGTGCCATTTACAAATCCTGTATCAGCTGATGCACAAACGAAATAAAGTTAATATCACGTTGGCTATTCTGAGTGCACTGCTGACGCACACTAGACAAGCAGAAAATACGCGATAAGAAAGAGTTCCTGGATTTATTAATACATTTAATTTTATGTGGTGACAAAACAGTGGTAAATAGTGTTACAAACCAAAGTTCGTGGTAAAGTAGTAATGTATAGGTGTTCAAATGGAAATGGACAATAAAACGATCCATATCCAAATGAAACGCAACTTCAAAAGTTTTCTTACATCTCTAAACATGTTTTCCATACATGCTTGATATTATTTCCAAAAGCATGCAGAAATATTGCATAATATAGATGATTTATTTTTATAATAATTTGACGAAATATACTACAAATTCGTGTAGTTCTGAGCCAGTAATATAAGAACAGTCAACATTTACAAAGACGGGATCAAGATGAATGTCATGCTGCTATCTGTCGAGTAATGCAAATGGCTCACATCTCAACTTGTCATGCTGTGCGCGCCATCTATCAGTCTTTCCTTTAGGATTACCAACCAGAAAATAATAGATTTCGTGTGTTATATATATCAAATTTATGGACAGTTACCAATAGTCTTATTTTTCTGCGAGCTTTGCAAGTAACATATGTTTCGTGCACAGCGAAATTGATTACTAGTAATTTCTATTCGGCTGGTAATCGTTCGTCTTCATCAATTATACGTCATGTTGTTCTCCCGAAAACCCATTTCCTTGTTTCCATGTTGTTACTATGTTGTAATGATAAAACGAAGAAATTGGGACAAGTGTAAATAGTTTTTAATCATTTCTTATGTAATTCAACTTTACATAATTCCAAATTGAACTGTTTCGTATCAGTAAAAGCAGAATTACTGCATTGCAATCAATAGTCGTTGGTGAGTAGTTGGCGAATAGAAGTGCGTTGTCAATCAAATTTCCCGAATTACTTTTAGTTCCATTTATATTAGAAATGATGTCCAAAGTGTGATAATAGCTACAACTACCGTCTCGTAAATGTTAACCCAAATTCACTGTATCGGACAAATAAAAAAAAAATGTTAGAAAATATTTAATTTTTTGCAATGTTTTATATTTTAACTTTTATTACCTGTTATTTTTTTTAGACAGATACCAGTCCAAAATATCTTACAATCTGTTTAGAATTACAGTAAAACGGCAAGTGGATTAGTTGACAGTGTTTTGATAGAAAAATACAGCCTCCACTTGACGCACCAGATGATAGCGAAAGAATACACAAACGAAATGTAAACATTGGCGCAACTCTCGTAGAACTGTCAAAATCTTGCAGAGTTACATCAGACAGAGGGTAGTATAGGCTAAGGGAGAAAATGGGCGGTAGTAACGAAGGACGGGGCTGGGTAGTGTGATTCATAAAGTTAATGATTCATGGTAGGGGAGTAGTATATGAAGGGGCTCTGTAGGGTGTTTTATAAAGTTAATAATTTATGATAGGGAAGTAGGAATGAAGGAGGGGTATGGGTAGGGTGTAACATAAATTTTGAGAATCATGGTTGGGGAGTCGGTCGACTGTAAGCCATGATACTGGGGCGTTAGCTTCGTCATTGTATAAACACAGAAGTCTGATACTTGAAAACGTTTCTGTAAAATGTTTTTCCATAGTTTTCTCAATTGTATTATTAACTTTTTTTCAAATTAGTATGGCATAAATATTACTTTGATATTTTTTAAATATTTATTCCGTATATTTGAACACGAATTTATACATTTTTTAAAAACGTTGTTTTTTTTTTTGTGAATTTCCTTATTTTTAGAAATATTAAAAAAAGTTTTTGCATTAGATTGTTTTAATGTTTTTGGTTTTTTGTCTCTAATTTTCATTCTTAAGGTAATCATAAAATCGCCCCATTTAATTGTCAGTATCACAACCCTTCCAATCAGAGCACTACGCGCAAATTAAAATATTATATTTTTTCTCTAATACGTTTCTCCTAACATTTATTAGAAAACACAATGCTTACTCTTAATCTAATTTTATTTACCCATTAATAACTTTAAATGTCTTAATATAAACAATAGCAAAAATCTTGAAAACACAACTGCATACAAGAAATTCCCACTAATGCGTCACGTGAACTTCATAAAATTAAACAACATGTTTGAAACACAACATAATATTTGTCAAGCCACATGCACAGGAATATATTCTGCAGTATTAAGAAATTCAAAGCCGTATACGTATATTACTATTGTTTATTATTGAAGTTCTTGCAAAAGTCTTCTACATTAATTTCATATATTTTTTCGCGGGAAGTAATAATCCATTAGGAGCTCAAATCATGTCAATTTATGCAGATCCATTTTTATTTGTAATAAACTCTATTGCAAAATTAAGGCCAATGTGCGTTAGCACATTTTAACTGAAACGAGTGATAAATTTGTATCAGATTACTGTTATTACATATCCAAACTTTTTTAACACAATTTTTTTTCATTCCGTTCTCAAATATCAATGTCGTATTAAATTTAATTCAGTACTATAAGAATGAATATGCTTTGGAACGAATATTCTAATTTATTATTACATAACAAGCAAAAGTGAGAATTTACAAAAAATATATATGGGTATCATTGACAACGTTTGTTGTATATTATAATTTCAAAAAAGCCACGTTATATTTGATTGTAATAAGAGGATAAAAAGAAGATTCGATATTTTGTTGCTCATTCATAAATTTAGTTTTTCAAACAGTTATGTGAACTTTGTAAAGTGCAAATGTCAACCAAAATAACTTCAAGCAGTGCTCTGTTAACGATATTTATTCTTCTGAAAAACAATTTATTAAACTTTAGTGATAATACTGTGTTTTATAAGAAAAGATTGCTGCATTGAATCACTATAATTTCTTCTTCAAATTCTAAAATTAATAAGCAAACATCAAGCCTATTTTTGTTATTTCTTATCGCCGTCGCAATGCTTCCTTATAGCCGGATATGACCTTGAGGACTTTAATATTGTTTATAACAGGTTCCCCTTTCTGATCACAAACGACTCTCCTGATAGGTGCTATTGTCAGTTGTCAGATACACCTGTGGAAACATTGCCTTGACTTCTTGCATACTGCCAGCAGTTGGCTGCATTGAAGTGTTATGAAAGTTGTTTTATATAAAGACACTATAAAACAAAGGTAATATAAATGTTTGGCATTATAAACTATTCAGAGATATTTTTATTTAATTCTTTTAAAAGATTACGTGCCCAGGTCTGGATTTGTACCTTTGATAAGCGAAGGCAATGTAACTTGCTAGTACAACATCGGCTGTGCTGGAATGTATGAGATTATTGTGAAACAGAGACCTACTTGTGCGAGGGTGTTGAGTGGTTATCTACTATTCTCAGTATACACATGGGGCCGCGGGGTGTAGTGGTTAGACTACTCGCCTCCCACCAAAGTGAACCGGATTAAATTTCCGATGGGGTCACGCCCAGATATTGACATGTAGGAATCGTGCCGGACAATGTCAATGGTTGGTGGGTTTTCTCGGGGATCTCCCGCTTCCCCAGCCCTTGCAATCCGATGCTGCTCCATATTCAGCTTGCTTCACTATCATCGCCTCTCAAGACCTAGATGTTTNATTGTCAGTTGTCAGATACACCTGTGGAAACATTGCCTTGACTTCTTACATACTGCCAGCAGTTGGCTGCATTGAAGTGTTATGAAAGTTGTTTTATATAAAGACACTATAAAACAAAGGTAATATAAATGTTTGGCATTATAAACTATTCAGAGATATTTTTATTTAATTCTTTTAAAAGATTACGTGACAATGTCTGGATTTGTACCTTTGATAAGCGAAGGCAATGTAACTTGCTAGTACAACATCGGCTGTGCTGGAATGTATGAGATTATTGTGAAACAGAGACCTACTTGTGCGAGGGTGTTAAGGGTTAATCTACTATCCTCAGTATACACATGGGGCCGCGGGGTGTAGTGGTTAGACTACTTGCCTCCCACCAAAGTTAACCGTATACGATTTCCGTCGGATATTTGCATGTGGGAAACGNCACGCCCAGATATTGACATGTAGGAATCGTGCCGGACAATGTCAATGGTTGGTGGGTTTTCTCGGGGATCTCCCGTTTCCCCAGTCATTGCAATATGGCGCTGCTCCATATTCAGCTTGCTTCACTATCATCGCCTCTCAAGACCTAGATGTTAATAGTCGCCCAAGTATCTTCACTCGCTCAGTATACACATGTGTTCTACACCGAGAGGAGCGTGTATGCAACAATTTTAGTTGTGTTTACGGTTTTAGAAGAAAAACAATTGTGATTATTAGTAAATTAGGCTATTTGTATGTTCAATTATAAAAAATATGAGTGACGGTGAAGAACAAAACAAATAGTTGGGTTTGGAGAAACTGTAATTCCGGAGACTGCAGTAGAAAGGCAAATGCCTATTATGGAGTAAACATTTGGTTTATTGCTAGAAAAATTGATGCCATAATATAGAAAGAAATGCCCGCCGGTTAGAATAGAACAAAATAATAGGTTTGATAGATTGTAAAAGAAATTGGAAATTTTTGAAAACAGAATTAAGGAATCAGAGTCACAATTATCAAAAGAATGATAGAAATTTCGGGCTTGTGAAATTCGGGTAGAACAAGTTAAACAAAACCATATGGAATTGCAACAAGATACAAGTCTCATACAGGTAGCACAACACAAGCTAAATTAAGCAGAAGCAGAACACTGAAAATATTTCCTAACACACGAGTGGAATTGGAAAAATAAATCAACAAGTTAGAGAAGTACCCTACTTAGGAAAGCAGGTTCAGGAAACACAAGAAAATTTAGAAAGGGGTGTAGAAAACCTTTACAGGAAAATCCCAGCAGTAGAGAAGTTGAGGGAAAAAATTCAGAAGATTAGAAAGGAATATAAAACAATATAGCGAGGCAACATTTAATCAAATCTGCCAAAAAAGGATAAATATCACTAAATAATAAGAGTGTCTTGTCTGCAGATGAGAAAATGCTTTATGAAAGGGCAGTGCCTAATTTATTTGGAGATAATCGGTGACCAATACGCATGCAATTCATACGCCAGTGTGAAGGGATGTCGTGCTCCTGGCGGGGGGAGGGGGTCAGAGGAACAGCAGGTGCAGCTGTTCACAAGTAGTTTAGGTGGAGCAGCATCAGAATGGACAGGGTGGAAGGAAACAGATGGGGTAAATTTCGCAGAGTCTGAGAATGCGTTCTTGTATAAATATTGATATAAATAAATGCAAGAATATCTTTTGAATACCTATTTGAAGGTATATATCAACACTTAAATGGCTCTATAGCCAGTTATGTGTAGAAAATTTATTTACAATCAAAGTACTTAGATAATGGAATCAGTGGGGAACGATGTATTTGGTATATTACCAATCATTTTCATTGGCATATTCATAACTGTACTCAAGGGAGCAAACCTAAAACAGAGGAAGATGTAATTACCATGCTGGTGTTAATAGGAGGAATGAAAGGAAGGAAGGTTTGCGCGGAAGATAAAATGGGCACCGGGATAGGAAAGAAGAAGAACAGAGGGGAAGAGAACCAGAAAATCAGGTAAGTGAAGGACAACAAAGAAACGGTCCAAGGGATAGGATAAATGGAAGGAATGAAAGAAATGAGAGACGCAGAGAAGAAAGACATGAAAACAGGACAAATATGAGACAAAGGGATCAGGGACAGAATCAAAACGGGAATGCCTCTCTTGTAAAAAATTCGGGGAATGAAAACAATTGTCATATTTCGAAATTAAATTAATGAGGAATGGCCATCCAAAGCGAAAGCACTATTAGAGGAAAATAACACACATGAAAGAGTCGTGCAAGAGAACAGGGGCTTTTGTCACTATTTGAAAGAATACATTCCAAATTTAAATGTAGTGATCAATATGATAATAGATTCAGGTAGTGAGATAACTGCTTTGTCCGAAGAGCGGTTTAATTATTTGTGTAAGGGCGAGGAAAGTTAAGGAGTATCGCCTGTTTCAAACTTTACCGTTATAAGAGCTACTGGGCTCAGCAACCGAAAAAAAAAAATATATTATTATGGAAATAGCCAGCGCGGGGAAAAATGTGGATTGACTTTTTTAGTTGTACAAGGGTTTAATATAAAAACAGATTTGGAAGAGGATTGGTTGAGGGAGAAAGAAGTATCGATAATGCCGATAATTGTGTTGAATTATTAGGAAATAAAGTGGGTTTTGGAAAGCAACAAAGTTATACACTTTCATGAAATTTGCAAATGGTCAAGGAAGAAGATGGCCTTGAAAAAGTTAAATTATTTTTTAATTTTATTGAACAAAATAATACACATCAGCCGACATGTATTATGTAATTTTACAAGGGGGGAATGCTACAGAAAAACCAAACATCCAGCAAATTTTAAAAGAAGAACTCAAGGCTTTTGCTAATGTTCCAAGGCTTAATAAAGTTTATGAATGTAATTTACAAATCAGAGAACACAAACCTTTAGTATAAAAACCATACCCAGTACCACATTCACTCTGACCTGTCGTTGATCAGGAAATTCTAAGTATGATCGATGCTGACATAACTGAGAGACGCAGTTCGGAATACTTAAATCCGGTAGTTATTGTTGTAAACAACTAGGAGGGAGGGTTGGAGTTGTCTAGATGCTCAAAAATTTAACAACATTTTAGTACCTGATACGGATGCCCCTAGACCCATGGATGAACTGTTAAAAAAATGTGAGGGTTGGTCCTATTTCTCAAAATTAGATCTAGTGACGTCATACTGGCAAAGTCCTCTAACACCACAGTCGAGACCAGTCACAGGNAATTGTTTAAAAATATCACCTTTTGAAATAAATGTATCGGTAAAACATTGCATTCGAGGTCTGGAAGAAGTGTTAGGACCCGAAGTATTAGAAATGGTTATAATTTACGTAGACGACATTNCAAAGTTATACACTTTCATGAAATTTGCAAATGGTCAAGGAAGAAGATGGCCTTGAAAAAGTTAAATTATTTTATAATTTTATTGAACAAAATAATACACATCAGCCGACATGTATTATGTAATTTTACAAGGGGGGAATGCTACAGAAAAACCAAACATCCAGCAAATTTTAAAAGAAGAACTCAAGGCTTTTGCTAATGTTCCAAGGCTTAATAAAGTTTATGAATGTAATTTACAAATAAGAGAACACAAACCTTTAGTATAAAAACCATACCCAGTACCACATTCACTCTGACCTGTCGTTGATCAGGAAATTCTAAGTATGATCGATGCTGACATAACTGAGAGACGCAGTTCGGAATACTTAAATCCGGTACTTATTGTTGTAAACAACTAGGAGGGAGGGTTGGAGTTTGTCTAGATGCTCAAAAATTTAACAACATTTTAGTACCTGATACGGATGCCCCTAGACCCATGGATGAACTGTTAAAAAAATGTGAGGGTTGGTCCTATTTCTCAAAATTAGATCTAGTGACGTCATACTGGCAAAGTCCTCTAACACCACAGTCGAGACCAGTCACAGCATTTCCTCATCTAGGAAAATCATATTGTTTAAAAATATCACATTTTGAAATAAATGTATCGGTAAGACATTGCATTCGAGGTCTGGAAGAAGTGTTAGGACCCGAAGTATTAGAAATGGTTATAATTTACGTAGACGACATTTCGATTGCAACAAAAACTTCCCACGAACATTGTTTTATTTTGTAACTAGTATTACACAAATTACGAGAAGGGGGAATTACTGTAAGTTTGCAGAAATTCTAATTTCTTAAAGAGTAGAGCGAATTTTCAGGTTATCTGGTGAGTGAGCAAGGAAATAGGGCAGATCCTAACAAAATCTTAGCATATATAGAGCATCCTTGCCCTGAGAAAAGAAGGAAATAAGAAAGTATTAAGGGTTCTTTTAATTATATTAGGAAACACGTAAAAAATGTCTTTTAAATTTATGCACACCTCAGGAAACTACTGCAGAAAGATCAAAATTGGGAATGGGGAGAGGAACAGGAAGAGGCAGTGGGCAAAATAAAAGCGGAACTAGAGAAGTATATTTAATGCACCGTCCAAGAAGTGAGGATAAATCCTACATTGCATGTGATGCATCGGACGAAGCCGCAGGGGAAATGCTCTCTCAAATAAATGAGAAAGGGGAACAATTCCCTATTAGTTTGGTAAACAGTTCCCTAAATTTGGCAGAAATAGTATACACTGTTACAGAGTAGGAGTTTTATTTATTGTATTCCCTTGCTCCAAATTTATAACATAGATATATGGTAGAGACACAATGTTATTAACTGATCGTAAGGCCTTATGCCATATACACAAATGAAACTATTACTCGGTTAACTCATCCGATGGCACTGCAGGAATATAATCTTTACATTGAACACGTTTCAGGCAAAACTCAAATTGTCGCTGATGCTGTGTCTAGGATTAAGGCAGATATACAGCCCGCACAAGCCAGGGAATTCCAAATACATACTTTTAAGAACTGTCCCAGTCAGGGACAGTTCTTAAAAGTAATAATTCGTGCATAAAAAATAAAAAAACGAAATAACTAAAGATGTTAGATTGAAAATTGTAATACAGAACTTGGAATGAAATAACTGCAGATATGAAATTAATGAAAAATGCACAATAAAAGATGAATACTTGTTTCAAAATGTAAGTGAAAGTGAAAAAAATTGGGTGTTGTGTATACCAGAGTCACTCAAAAGGGAACTAAGTTGAGCAATGCATACTGAGTGTGGACATTATGGTGTCACAAAAACTGTTAAATTTAAACAAGTTTTGTATATTAAGAGATATATATATCAGAGTGTATAAAATGTAATTACTTTGTCTATTATGTGCGCAAACCAAAGTGATAAAGTGTCAAGGAGCTATAGAAAATGTGTTGGCTACTGAGAATTTACAAACAGTGTGTGTTGATTTATTTGGACATTTGTGAACAGGGAAAGGTAATGTAAAATATATCCTATATGTCCTATTAAAAGACCCAATTCCAAAGTGATAACAGAAAAAATCATGGATGACTCTGTTGTAGATATAGGACAACTCAAGAAAATTATTTTTGATAATGGACCACAATTTAAAAGTAACAAGTGGAAATTTTGATTACTGTGTTGGGAATAGAATTAGGATACACATCAGTGTACCATTCATCTGCCAATCCAGCTTAAAGGGAAATGAGGGAATAAGGTGCGATGTTCAGACTGTACTGCCTTAAAAACACAGCATGTGGATGATAGTGTTCAGTGACGTGGAAAATATAACACACTGTTGCTGACATGAATATACTGGTGCTACTCCATTGGAAATAATTAGTAAGGGAATTCCAAAAAAGTATTGCAGGAATATATTGCATATCCCGATAATCAGTGTCAACTAGGAAATCCATAGCGTAAAGTAATTGAAAGATGAGTTGAAAGCTAAACAGCGAATGGTGAGATGCGACAAATATTACAAACCGGCGGTATTCAAGGAGGAAGATAAGGTATTCGTATCCCACACCATTTATCATCACCGATATACAAAAATACTAAAAAGTTTTTTTAATTATATGATGGTCCATATGACATAAAAAAAAAGGTCACAATGTATATGGAATACAGAATACTAATTGGCATGTGACACTATTCAAACCCTGGAAAATAACAACAACTATTAAAATAAATTGTTAAAAAATTATATTTGTATTAATATACTTTAGCAGATTATTATGAAACCCTAATGTTAGAAGAAAAATTTATTATTATAATTACAGAGATAAATTTGGTTTGGATTAATCAAATACATATTATTTGGTTGTGTTGACAAAAACAATTAACGTAATATAATTTCAAAATTAAGCTTCATTATCTGATTTAAACGAAGTGCAATATAAATGTTGGTTACATTACTCATTAGTTGGCATAGACATCATTTGTAGGTTAATTTAATTTGTTATAAGAGTGTATAACGTAACATTCATAATTCCCTAGAGAGCAGTAAGCATTGCATGTTGAAAATAACGTGAACAAAAAAAAATATCCTGGTAGGCTCTTGTCTCGCCATTGCTGGTAGGAGGATAAATGTGCCGTGGTCAGACAACAGCCAATCAGAGAACAGGTAACAACAGAAATTACTATAAAGCTATAAGTCGAAGGTTTTTTTTTACAGAGCTAGTACAAACATCATCAATAATGGATGCGTGATTGAATTGGTGATTTTTAATTTATTATGTAGTGAAAAGTTTAACATGCGTGGAGCACTGTGGCGTTACTTCTGTCATTATTTCGGACTTACCGTTATCTTCTATTAAATTATTTCCAATCACGTGTGTAGACATAAGAGTATAGGCAAATACGTGTTTGCCTCCTTCGTAAAGATTTATACGCAAGCATTTAAACTAATATTGCCGCAAGATTTTTTAAATTTTATCCTCGAGAATGTAAATCGAGTGACTTTCTTTAATTTTAAATGAAGAATGTGCCGCTATATAAGGCCGGNTGGGTAGCACTGTGGCGTTACTTCTGTCATTATTTCGGACTTACCGTTATCTTCTATTAAATTATTTCCAATCACTTGTGTAGACATAAGAGTATAGGCAAATACGTGTTTGCCTCCTTCGTAAAGATTTATACGCAAGCATTTAATGTAATATTGCCGCAAGATTTTTTTAATTTTATCCTCGAGAATGTAAATCGAGTGACTTTCTTTAATTTTAAATGAAGAATGTGCCGCTATATAAGGCCGGAGATATCTGAAATGAATCAAAACTCATACAGACGAAAACACATGGAGAAAAATTACAATAATAAGGGTTTAAGATTATATTGGCAATATTAAATTATCTAAATTCCTGTATGGACACTGCCCTGCTACTGTATATATATGTGTGTCTTTATATAAATATATATATATTGACGCGTCTCGCATCCCGATAGATATTTTTTCGTCAGAAGGCACACTCTGTCGAAACTCGCAGGCCGGCAACCGCAATAAATATAAAGGGTTTGGCGAGTGTGCTAGAATAATGACGCCAGGATTCCAAGGTGGAATGAACATGTGGTGTAGGGGCCTCATGCGGAGGAAGACAGACGCAGCTGCATCTCGCAACTACAAGGGGATGCTTAGCTCAAACCAACAGCCGCGTCTCTCCCGAGACAGCTACCGCAATAAATGATGAGAGCTTTTGGCGGGCGTGCGAGAATAATAGCGACACAATATCCGGAGGCAGGAGAAACACTGCGACGACCAAGGGGCCCACCAAATGTCCCAGCACGTGCAGAACAGAGCACTTAAACTTCTATGCCAGAATCAAGGGTCCACCAAGTATGCCAGCATGTGCAGGTAGACGGAGCGCCGAACACGTTTTACGACCCAGAGGACGTGGCGGTCAGCCCGACCACATGCAGAGATGATGCAAGTTTAATATGGTGAACAAGCTTACAAAAACACGAGAAAAAGGAAGGCACGGGGCAGTCGGCCGATGTGAAGCGCAGAGTGCGAAGTGGAGCCGGGTGGAACGAGTGCTAGAGAAGACTTCCAGACATCAACGCCGGTCAGCGAGGGACAGTCGCAGCCCAGGCGTCACAGTCCGTCCACCGAGTGACAGAGCAGTCCCGAAGTCGCCGGCTGGGATATCAACCATCGCCTCGAGACAGCTAAGTAGAGACATACAGGAAGTGTGACGAACCTTGCTCGCCACGGGACAAATCGCTGCGTCAAGCCCTACATAGTCTATGAAGCTAGGGGGGGGGGGAGTTGTCTCGTGTGTTCACGTAGAAGTTAACCTGTTAAGCGAAAATAAAACTGACATATGTTAACTCGCAAAGAAGGTGAATTTATTTGGTAAATGGGACCTAGGGATAATGGGTGTGACAACATATTCCTTCGCCCTGACACTGAGGGTTAGCATCAATTACTGGTGGCTTACGCCGAGAGCAGAATCAATACCTACTCATACGCCCTAGCACTGGGGAGGTATCAATATATATACATATATATGTTGCGTCCATTTGTTCGGACGCGTATAACTCGCGACAAAATCAACCAATTTAAAATTTTTTTGTATAAACCTTCCTTTTGTTCCCTAGAGTGTTTGTACCCCTTTCTTTTTTATCTGTATTACCTTCAAAGGTACTAAAATTTTCGAAAAGCTAATTTTTACCATGCTTTCACGTCAGGAAGTGCCTTTGTTGACAGCTGTCTGTTTGAACATTTCAGTT
>NQII01010563.1:0-42369 GCA_002778355.1 Clitarchus hookeri
TGACGAAAAGGGACAGCGCTAGGACGAAGCGACCATCGGCATGGGGAGGTCATGGTAGCAGGTGACATCAGGAAGAACACGAGTGCAGCGTCCAGGGGGAGATCCCGAAGCATTCACACGACGACGAACAAAACAACAAACCTCGAGGCAGAACAGAGGGACAGACGCCAGATTCCGCGAGCAGGCAGGAATGGCGAGACTACGATTTGTCCCAGGCTGTTGACCACAATATGAAACCCTGAGAGCTTTTGGAATAGCGGGCGGAAATAATAGCAGCCAAGCCGGAGGACTAGGACGCCTTCAATTATTTCCGCACGGACGGAACTGAGTGCAGAAACTTGGCGACTCAAACAAAACAGCAGACGCGGGACCAAAAGAAGCGAGGAGAGCTGGAGTACACGCCCGCGGGTGATTACCCAGGGGAACACGGCGGTCCGCGGCTACCGGCAGTGGCGGGGGCAGTTCAATATGGCGATGAGGACCTACAAAACCGGAGGAGCCCGAAGAAACGCGGTCAGTCAGTCCGTCGGGAGCAGGAGACGAAGTCAGCGGACGGGCGTCGAGGAGCGCGGAGCGAGTCCGCATCGGCAGGCCGCCGACGAGAATCCGGAGAGGCGCAGCGAGTCCAGGAGAACAGCCGACACCAGACGCAGAGGCCGGCAGTTCCAGGTCACCGGACCTCAACTGCAGAATCACCTACCAGCACAGCCGAACAGATAAGTACAGTCATCCAGCGTATGTGAAGGTCCCTGAGTAGTGTTCCGCGAGTGCTACGAATATCTGGAATCACCCAGCAAGTACGACGAAGATTATCCCCCCCCCCCCCCGACGCGAACTATAAGTAATCCACGTACATAAACGGGAGGGAGTTGTCTAGGGAACTTGTATGTCGATGAACCTGTTAAAGGAATAATAAAACTAGATTGTTTTTGAACTCCAATCGCCCTGTGTTTACTTAAGTAGTAAATTGGCCCTTTAGACACCAGTATAAACACTTTCTACCAAGCGACAGTTTTGGTGCTTGTCAATGCTGCATACTGTTTTACTTTTGTTCATGGCACTTAGCCATAAGGGTCAAAGGCAGCAACATGGTGTTTTGCCTAAACAATGAATGGTAACTATGTACTTATATTTCCCATTTTTTATCCGAACCAAGCTATGAAAAATTACAGAAAATCATAATTCAAACACGGTAAGCCCAATGCAAACTGTAAGATACCCAATACATACTTTCAAACCACTCTATTGCAGTTTATGTACACAAGAAGGTACGTTATCATTACCTGGGAAGTTAAGATTTTTATAGTTCATTAAAAACTTAACATCATATTATAGGACTGCACATTTACAAGACAGGAGGCCTACTTAAAGCAAAATAT
Source organism: Clitarchus hookeri (assembly GCA_002778355.1). Taxonomy (NCBI): domain Eukaryota; kingdom Metazoa; phylum Arthropoda; class Insecta; order Phasmatodea; family Phasmatidae; genus Clitarchus; species Clitarchus hookeri. The sequence continues at coordinate 1,380 of NQII01010563.1, forward strand.
ACCTCAATTAACATGCATAAACCTTTCTTTCCGATAATCCCCTACACTTTCTATAATTTAAGTATTAACTGAAGCTGTTTTTCTGCTATCTTGTTGTTGTCACTCGTCGTCTTCACACACTATCATGTCAGACATTTGTTCTTACACGATTCGAATTGTTGAAGTGTGCATAAGTGTATTTCATATTGACATGGACCACTCCTGCATAGTAAGGTACGGCCACTGTCATCACGTCATCTGCCCACAGTCGCTGCACCAGTGCGGCCCGCAGAACACGCACATCGTGCGTCTCGATGTGTGTCTGCATCGTTCACTTGGGAACAGTTCATGACCCGATACCGAGTGATCAAACCGAGTGCCTGTAGTGTCCCTAGAGAGATCTGTGTAATTACGATAGGAATCAAGTGGTAGAATGTGTATGACATGAACAGCGCATTCACGAGCTCCTTTCTGCCCACTCTGACTGCCGCAGTCGTGTCCTCTACACCAGACACACCAAACCGACGGGCTTGTGGGCACAAGTGAGAGTGTTCATAATTGCATCATTGTTCATAATTGCAGCAGTGTTCATAATAGCATCAGTGTATTCAATCATGGTATCTAATTGCATCAGTGTTTATAATTGCATCAGGGTATTTATTCAGAGTTATTAATTGTATCAGTGTATATAATTAATATCATAATTGTCATCATGAAAGACAGTCGACACAGCCACAGCCAGGGACATTTGACATTTTACACTTGGCAATACTGTGGCTGGTATAATGGAAACGTTTAGGATTAATATAATCATTTTATTGTGTATTTGTATAAGGAAAAATTATGTTGTCTTAGGTTAATTTAATTCATGTCACTTCCAACTCATAATATTTTCTTTTAGTGCCGTTTGTGCTTCATTGTTACGCCGCTTGGCGTCGGCTGCGCTCAGGTAGCGGAAGCTGGCCCATGCTTCCCCAGTTCTCTTCAGCACTTGAACACATCAAGACGTGTAAGTCTCTCGCTCCGCAAAGGCCCTCGGTGCGAACATCTCAAGCTGAACTCATATTCACTGCAATAGACTTCACTTCATGAACCGGATCATTTATTTTATTTGTTTTAGCGCCAAAGGGAGAGCAATGTTACTCTCATTGGAGAGTTTTCACACAATCGCGTTTCACGTTATAAAGCCACGTGTTCGCCGTTTAAGGGCCGTTAATTCCACATTTTGTACTAAACTCCTTAATGAACACACACAGTGTTCATTAAGGAGTCGCAAGGAATAAATAACTCCACAAGTATCGTAAGTGTTTCATTTGTAATTTAATTAAGGTGTGCGAGGCGGCCTACAGCCTCGACATAATATGTGATGGAGTCTTAACCAGAGACCCCTAGGCTGACGACCGAAACGACCCTCATTTCATCAGCTCACCGCAGGGCTGTGGCGTCGGGCACATATTTCCTACATCATCGGCTCTGGTAACACCACACATCAAGTTGGCTTTCCCAACTAGGGACGAGTATTTCTCCGAGCCATTGCTTAACCACATCATGTATTAAATAGCATTATAATATATCGCCCATGGGCAAATGTTGGTTGATTGTGAAGTAATCGCAGAAAAATGCATGCCACATGCATATTTAATTAGGTGTATAGTAGCAAGACTAGGGTATTTGAAGTGTTCTATATAATTTTCCGAGTGCAATTGTGTGTCTAATCAAGCCAATTAGCGACATGCGAAATAATTAATCTTTCTTTCAACCTGACCGTTACAGTTGTAGAATGACCCAAAACTTAACAGGCCTAAATTTCCCACATGCTCTGCAAGGCAACACATAATCATGTTTTTTATTTAAATTATTGCTTAATTAAGAACTCTTAACTCTCTACAGGATTAAGAAAACTCCCTCAGAATGTTTCAGTCTTATATATGTATATGTTTTAAGTGCAATGTTAATGAGGTCAGTTAATTAAATCACCTCGTGGAGTGAAGCAAGCTCTTGGCAAGGACACCACTCGCCTGCACCATCTGTGGCAGTCTGATTCCACGGATCTTAGGTGCTGCATAAGCATCGTGTCACGGGGGACTCTCATACTTTGTTCTGAACAATTTACTGCAATAGGTAAACATAATTTACTGGAATTTTATTTAGTTTAGCAACCTTTCCCACATTCGCAGCACCCCTCCATCAGCTCGATTTACCAATGCCAGAGGTTTAATTACTATTGTAAGTTTTCACTCCATTCTTGACCTTTTTGTAGAGTAACAAGCACTGGTAGGCCTTGTGAGTCACCTCTGCTTTAGTTTGCATTGTACACATGTAACTGTGTTCACTATTCGCCAATACAATTTACTTAGGTTAACCAAAACTTCTGAGTTCTCATTTAGTGTTGTATTTCGGGCCCTGGCCCTATCCAGGAAGTCATTGATGCCTCAAGTGACATCCTTAATTTATAATGTAAAAGGTAATATTAAGGCGTTCTGGGGAGCCTGAATATTCTGGCTATATATTACATTTTCCTGTAAATATGTACCATATGTGTTAGGGGATACAGCCATGTGGTCGTTCGCCCCACAATTCTGAAAAATGTGACTTTGTGCTAACCCAGTGAGCTGGCGCTCATTTTATTCGAAATAGGAATATTGTGTAATATTCTGACTTTTCTTTACATAGTTGCTGGACGATATCCGCATTACTATCCCCGACCACTCAAGTAGCATTAATAGGTTTACTTATCTCTTCACCAAAACCCTATTGGTAAAATGTTATGTGTTTTTGGTTGAATATGTGTGCTTGATTATATTTTCCAGTTGATGACATTGTGATTGTTTGGATTTCATATTGAAAATGATAGCATGTATATGTTATTCTTCAATATCTTTGTTGTTGTCTACTTGTAGTTTGAAGTATTTTCTGCACCTACGAAAAATATTCCTACTGTTAAAGAGTTGTCTATAATGGGATAGATGGATTTCATGGTAATATAATTCCATTTTTTTTTTTTTTGCTTTTTACTCACATTAATGCAGTGAATGTTAGAATGGAGTATAGTTTCTGACATGTGGATTTATTGTAAATGCAAACAGTTACACCAAAACTGATAAACTAATAATGTATACATGATATTATGTTAAATATCACAAATTATGATCACACAGGTTAATGAATATTAGTGCCAAGTATACAGACAAATTGGCTGACAGTGAAATTACAACAGCCTATTAACAGTACATGTTAGATTCTAAAGTGTGTGCGTACAAGTATGTTTAACCCTAAATACTTCAATGGGGAAAAGAGGTTTCTATGTAACAACACACAGAGTCTATGGAAGGATTCCAAATAGTTATGGTGACATGTCTTGCAATGATGGTGAGACATTTCTGTCTTCATCCTCTCCACCCCTTGTCGTTATTCGGAGTGCCATCACAACAACCCATATATGGGTACTCTGTGCATCTTGTAATGGTCCAATGTGTTTCATTGCTTCCATAATTAAATAAAAAAAATGTCTTTACTTTCAGTGGACTGAAATCCAATGTGAATTATGAGATAGGTGACATGGTCGAGGTGACCCAGGGATGGTTGAGTGTAGAATTGCTCGGCACCATAACTCATTGGAGAGTTAATGATGTGGGTCGTTAGGTCGACGGCCCAGGGGGCACAGGATGCCTCTGTCAGTTTCCGTCAGTTTGAAGATGAAGTTGTCACACTTAATATTACACTACTTACATATGTTGATATTGTGGCGAGACTGTAGGCCATCTCGTAGGCCTGAAATTGTGGATGGTACTACAAGGAGGTGTAGCACCCTATGTGTCCCTGGGGACAATGAATGAATGCTCACTTAATTTTGTAAAGCTGTTAACTCATGTACTTTATTACCCGTTCAGGAAGTGGACATGTGAATACTAAAAGAAACGGACCCAGCACTTACGGCCTGCTGGAGACTTTTGTGTGAAAATGACCTAAGTCAGCATGGTGTTGTGGAGATACACTGCAGCATTAAACTCTCTGGTGAGAGTGAAGGTGGCACTCCCCTTGGTACAGATAAATAAATCAAAGGTTCCATTAAATTTGTTATTATTGTTAAGAAGTGAAATCAGCCTAAATTATGGCACCTAGGGGGCTCTTGGAGCGGACGACCACGCTGCCAGTCTGGCTCGTGTGCTGAAGTGAACTGGGTGAATGGCATCTGCTTCCGCAACATATTGTGTGAACCAACGTCAAACGCCGAATGTTAAAACATGACATAAGTACTATGTAACATAATTGCACTGGTTAAAAATTATATACATTTAAGGAAAAGCATTGGTGACACCTCCATTGATTAACAAAAGTCTGTTAAGCTCGATGTTTAAATTGACAGGGAGTGTCACCGCACTAAATGAAAAGTTACTATGGTGGAGGCCTTTATAGGCAGTCTCCCTTTATGAAAACACAATTACCCTCTTATAAATAGACATTTGATACAATTTTATGCTTTACTGTGAAAAGTCACTGTATTCCATTTCTCTTAACGTATTTGTATTTAACCTGCTACAGTGTTGCCAGGTGGCTGTCTCCTGAATGGATGGACGAGAACACCTGTGCAAAGGAGTGTGGGTTGCCACGTTAGATGACACTTAATACAATAAAACCCGCCCCTGGCTGTATCTTTGAATGAGATGAAGTTTTGTGATATGTTTAGAAAAATGCTGCATAATATTGGTTACACTTTGGGGCACTTAGCAATTTAAGTTCGGCCTACAGGCCAGCCGAGGTCACTTAGTGGTGTGATACGTCGTATGTCGCAGAGAGAGAGCTGCTACGACGTAATGACCAATGGTCCGTGCGCCAAACGGTTGTGGCTTTGGGGTAAACACAGTTTCGGATAGTCTACTAATTTATTACAATAGATACCTTTTGTAATAAATAAAGTAGGAAGGTCTCTTGAGTAACTTACTACCTGATAGCAAGAAGATGCAAGTTTCGTTCCGGTCAACCTGCACTATGCACTTTTGGCATGATGCTGTTCGTACAGCCCGGTGCAACTGGTGCAATGGATGTGACAGCGGCGGTCAGAAAGAGCACAAGTAGCTTGTGAATGCATGGTTCATGTCATAGGTAATTACAGTAATTAATGTATTAGTATTTTCAATACATTCTGGTATTGTTTGAAGTGTTTGTGTGTTTATTTTCAGTGGGGCTTTGTTGATTTGAAGTATTAGTAAAATTGTGTCTCAATGTTTATGTAACAATTTCAATTCATAAACAATTACTACTTGCTATTATAACAAATTTAATTCACATCTGTGAAATTAAATTTTTTCAATAGATTGCCATGTAGCATTAAGAAACAGAGTAAATTAGAATTCTATAAATTCAGGGCAAGATCGTTAGTATTTCATTGCAACATGCTTCTTTTACTCAATAGATGAATACATGAGTTGTGGCCAGTAATACTGTGGTTTTTATAGAGAATGAGTATAAAAGAATATCCCAAGTTTGAAGTACTATAATATTAATACCAAACAACCTACAGCCTTGATTTAACAATCAAATAAACCATGGAACCACCTCGAAGTTTCTTTACCATTCATTCATAAATGTTCAATGTAACCACATGAGCAACCCGAATGACATCTACATGATAATAAAACTCGTTCCAGCTTTTGTCAGCATATCCAGTCTAACGGTTTGGATGGCGTTCGTAAAGTCTCGGTTTGAGGTGGTGAGGAAATAGCGAGCTCGCATTCGACACATCAATGTGAAGGGGATGGTCTGGTGTTTCCTTCTTGTGCCGAGATATGACACTGGGAGCATCTGACATCACACTATGAGCGTGTGTTGTGTGTTAGTCCTCATCACAAAGGCGACGGGACAACAGAAGGCGTTCTGTGTTATTCAGTTTGCTAAATGTTAATCGGTTACGACTGTTCAACGCAAATTCCGTCGCAAATACAGACATCGTCCTCTCGATATTTGGAGTATCGTACATTGGTTTCGTCAGTTCCATGACACAGGGTGCCTTTGCAAAGGCAAAAGTTCCGGGCGGCCATGTGTGCCCGAAGAAAATTGTGCAACGGATTCAACAAGCGTTCGTTCGCAGTCCGAGAAAATCAACTCGACAAGCTAGCCCGGAAATGCAAATCTCTCAATCGATGGTATGGACAGTGTTGCGAAAGCGATTGCTGTACAAACCAAACAGTTTACAGCTTGTGCAGGCTCTTTCCGAAAGTGATTAAAAACTGAGACGTGATTTCTGAGCGTTCGTTCTTGCCCAGAACAAGGTAGGTGATGGTTTCATGTCTATGCTGGTTTTTAGCGATAAAGTAACATTCCATACAAATGGTACGGTAAACTGGCACAACGTGCGGATATGGGGTTAGGAGCCTCCACATTAAACCACCGAGCACGAACATGCTTTCCCCAAAGTGTACGTGTTTTGCGCTGTATTCAAAAACATGGTTTTCACCTCTTTCTTTATTCACGAGGCACTGTTACTGGAATCCCTTATTTTGACATGCTTGCATAGTGGTTGTTTCCTCAGAAGAGGTGGCGGGGGACTTCTTTTTCTAGCAGGATGATGCGCCACCCCATTGGCACCTAGCTGTTCGTGGATGCCTGAACGAGACATTGCCGCAATGCTGGATTGGTGGAGGAGCAGCTTGTGACCAGGCTCGTTATCACTGGTCCCAAGAAGCCAGGATCTTACCCCATGCATTTTTTTTCTGTGGAGGTACATAAAGGATCAAGTGTTTCGTCCACCATTGATGACCTCAAAACGAGAATTACAGACACAATGCAAACTGTAACACCGGGCATGCTGACAAGCGTGTGCAACGAGTTTGATTATGGCGTAGATGTCGTTTGGGCCGCTCATGGCTGGTACATTGAACTTTTATGAATGTATGGTAAACAAACTTCACGGTTCCGCATTTAATTTGATTGGTCAATCAAGGTTGTAGGTTGTTTGGTTTTGATATTATAGACCTTCAAAGTTGGGGTATTCTTTTATACTCTGCCTGTATATAATTGCAATTCTTGTCCACGATTTTTTGTTTACATGTATTCATTTTTTCCTTTTATTTATATTAAGATGTGAGATTCATTATAGGCCTACAAGATATATTATTTTTGCTAGTATCTTTTCAATTTCACATTTTAAAAAAGTTTTTATGTGTACAGAATCCAATAGAGACTACTTAATGGAATTGGGTCCATTGTACTTTCGATATCACTTTCGATATTCCTAGTAGCAACATATGATAGCCCAATGGTTGGTATAGGGATGCTGTGAACAGACAAGCCACCCACTGGCTTTGATTTTGCCGCTGGCAATGTTTATATCTACTGCCACCCGGGAATGGATACACTATAGATATTGGCTGACACAGACCGCAGCTTCCCCCAGAGCCCTTTTCGACCCGCGCATACCACCTACCGGAGCAAGTTGGAACTATCTATTCAATGTACTGGCTGCATACTGCGTGGCCGGAGGCCACACGACCAACTTTGTGCTACCCAAGTTAGTACAACAGCTTTGTATGCCGCAAGGTCTAACTCTGTGCAAACCACATAAATTAGCATGATCATGCCTTCATAATTACTATCGTAATTAATGACAAGCGTGGAAATGAATGTGGCAAAATACCTGCATAAATAACAGAATACCAAGGGTGCTAAGTGCCGATGACGTGGATGCCTAGAACTAAGAAATCCCAAAATTTCTGAAAAATTAACTAGTTCATCGGGCTATGTGTAATAAATAAACACAGTAATAATTATTTATACTTTTTATCTGAGTCATGCATATTAAATTAGAACACATATCTTGAATCCAACAGTGGAGCCCTCGAACTTTAATTGCGCCACACCAAAACTCCTATAGCAAACTTAACATATTGTTTAAAGTAGTTAAAAGATAACAGACATTTAATTAAAGCACAATTATATTCTCGTTATTTCAATGTGTTTTATGTATGTAGTCTCTCTTTCCGGAGCAGCAAAGACCCTGTTCAAAAATATTAAAAGACTATACAAATTATTGCCACATATATTATTAACTTCTTTTTATGTCAATGTAAACTACAGTGCACATCGCACAAATCACAATGTATTTTCTAAAGGGTTTTATGTCCTTTTCGCACATTTCATTTTTGTCTAGGGTTATTCTGTTTTGGCGGGCGGTGGACAACTCCCCTTGTCGCCGCCTTGCTACCTTCTCTTCAGTCTGATGGTAGCGGGCAGCAGGGCTAGTCGCGTTATGCAGCTCGATGATGAAGCAACTTTTGAAATCTAACCACGTAATTGCAATAGACTTAGTGTATTCTGGAATTTTTTACTAGCTTCATCGTGCACCCTTGAGTATGCCACCCTTCAGAAGCATACTCGCGGCCCCTCGGGCATGATTCAACCTGTAATTATTTTGTCGTGTCCGTCGACGCCTTCATGTTTGGCTTAGGCCAGTGAGGGGCCTTGTGCCGCATGCCCTCTTATGTGTTGTACAATTTCATCTGGCTTTTGCTAAAATACAACCAATAATTTTCTGAACCGATGTTGCTGTGTACATTTATTCCCATCTCACAGATATCACGGGGGCGACGGATATTGTAAGTGTCAATTACCTGCCACATTTTCTGAATTTAAGTAATTCCAATTTTATCCAGTGTTATATTTCAAGTGTTCATGTCAGTGATTGGGAACTGCATTCTGGGAACCACTGTACCCCATTTCGGGAGTGTGTAATTTATGCCACATATTCAGGCACCGACGTGAATTTCCACACACGACCTTGTTTAGGTACAGTGTGCAGGGTCTATAAGCCCGGGTTTTTCGAACACGGCCCACCTCAAGAGTCTCATGCTAACCCTTAACTAGTTCGTTGGCGCCTTCTCGACATTAATTTCATTACAGAGACCCTGTGACTACCCCGAAATGTGTCATGGCATACTAAAAAAAAGTAATTATTGTCAATACCAACTGGTTCAATGTGAACAAACTAACCGTGAACATTACCAACTCAAGGTCATAAATCCTTTGAATCCTGGCAGTAAATAATGAAATCGTATCCAGAGGAGATGTGAGAGAACTTTTGGGAGTATATATTGATGTACATCTAAATTAGCAAAAGTGCTTTGCCATAAAAACAGTAACGACAAAATGTATTAGCCTATGGAAGTTATTTACCATGATTAAAACTTTTTAAAGACTTGAAATCATTTCAGTTTCTAGTCTGTATACATTTACGAAAATGTATTAATTGCTTATGCACATTCAAGAGGACAGCTGCAAAATCCTGATATTCATATGTATTAGATAAATTAAACTTAATGTTACATAATACACCAAATTTCCAAAATGTACTATCTACTATACTATTAAATTATACAACAAATTGCCATAGTTTCGGCTCTCAAGACCTCGCTGATAAGAGCAGCCCAAATCTCTTCACTCACTCTTTTGAAACCATTTAATTGTTAAATATATTCAAAACAAATATAAAATTTATTTTACTTAATGGATTACTTTATTTGTCAACGATTTTCACTATACAAAATCAATGTACTGTAATTTTACTTAGGAAAACATGGAACACTCAAGCAGAATTTACAATTTAAATTTAAGATGATAATTTTTTTTTGTTATATAAAGTTAGTTAGAGCAAGTTAGTACTGCATGTTTATAATACTTTTAATTCCTTTAAACAAATGTAGCAGAGAAAGCATTTATTACATATAGAATCTTGTGTGTAGTCTATTAGCAGTTACATCACATTTTATGGATCAAATCTTTGCAAAATTACATCTTATATGACATGTTTGGTTGTTTCCTAAGTATACCATGTATAACATGTGTTTAATAATTGTGTTTTATTTATTTATTTTATCTGTATACATTTTTTGAAGTTATACGGTGATAGTTCCGTATTGCGTACTCTTATGGTAAAACCATAGGAAACCCGCGAGGGCAGTGTCGAGTATCCACTCAAATTATTTACTTTACAAGTCAGTGTACTATTGCGTATCCGGTCGAATTACGTATAACGTATCCAAGTTCAAGTCAATTGTTCCGTTTAGCATATTCAAGTGTGGTTATACCTAAAACCTAAACGTTTTCAATTAGGAAAACGTACAATGGTGTGTGAGGGGTGTAAAATCACTATGTTGAACGCTCGGAAATTGATTTATTTCTCACCAGACGTAAACACATTCCTCATCGAGCATGACATCCTTAAACCGTAAATACGGTGTAGACGATGCAGAAACGGCGAAGCCAAGCTCGTGGACAATCGAGGTTTGTTTTACTGGTGTCGACAGCTCATGGTGGATGGCACAAAATGCAATTTTAAAGTGTCGGCAAGACAGGGCAGTTTCGTGGGAGATTCAAATTTGTCGCAGGCAAGATCATCGAGTTGTGTTTATTGTGGTGCCTGATCAAGTATCCCCGACAGCAGACTATAGTAAACGAACTTAAGTGCTCGGGCAAGACAGTCGTCGCCTGGTCGAATTTCTGCCGCCAAGTGTGCATAGACTGGGTGTTAACTTACAGGAAAAGAATCGGCGGGCCTGGCAAAATAGTCGAGATAGACGAATCAAAGTTGGGTAAGCGTAAAAACCGCAAGGGACGAAAAGTTCACGGCCAGTGGGTTTTCGGCGGTGTGGAGAGAGGCGATCCTACTAATTTCTTCCTGGTGCCGGTGGAAAAGAGGAACGCCNAGTTCACGGCCAGTGGGTTTTCGGCGGTGTGGAGAGAGGCGATCCTACTAATTTCTTCCTGGTACCGGTGGAAAAGAGGAACCCGCGACTTTAGTCAAATGTATTCGTGAATGGATTGTGCCGGGCACGACGATAATTTCAGGCTGTTGGCGAGGTTACAGTAACTTGTACATGCACGGCTATCGTCACCTGCAAGTAAATCACCGGAATGAATTTGTGTGCAGTGAAAAGAGTGGAATAGTTAACACCCGAAACAAACTAAAGTTGAGGCAAGGCGAATATTTAAGAGTGCACACACAAAACATCGAACGGAGTTGTGTTCGGTGAGGTATAGCATTTTGTGTTTTGGTAGACGGGAAAAGTCGGGGGCCAGCTACTTGGCAGAATACATTTGGAAAAAGAACCACCCATACGGGCAATGACTGCACTCGTTTCTAATCCATGCAGCTGCAATGCACGAGGAGACTCGTCACGAAGGAGACAACGGTGATGAAGGCAGTTCTCTCAAAAGGTAAAACTAACACTTGCATTTGTAGAAAAACTAAATAAACGAATTAACGAAAAGTAATTTTATTTTTTTTCATTTTCAGATACAGGCAATAATGGCTAGTGAAAGAAAAAAGTGTGCTTGAGTAGCGGTTTGTGTCAATTTAAAGTGAGAATACGCAATAGGAAATTTTTAGCAAGTCACTTCTCCGCAATGGGATAGGCCCAGAGAAGCTAATGGCCAAAAAATTACCAACTACCAGAAAACATTTTTTAAGTGTTTGAATAGCTTGCTGTTTGCATCATTTTAAAGTTAGGTGACTTATTTAAAATTAAAGTGTGAATTACTCAATGTTTGCGATGTCTGTTTAAATTGGAAATGAGTAGATAATTATATCAGTTTAAAGTGTAAACAAATTAATACATCGTTTGAAAATTACTTGCAATGGCTCGCAGTTTTGTACGAGAAAGAGAGAGAGAGAGAGGAAAAAATATTACATGTGTTTGTTCCTTCTCCAAGGAAAAAGCAAGAACAATAAATATATTCAAAAGAAAGAAACTACTTATGTTTTATAAATGGACTAAAAAACAAATCACTAAGCACATACACACACACACACACACACACACACACAGACACAGACATGTGGCACATAAATGTGCCACATGTCACTGGTTATTCTTGTATGTGTCTCGACACAGTCACTCACTTAGCATCAATGGCCAGCTGTCTGCGTAGCACTCACATCTTTCCACTTCGTAACTACCAGGTAGTCCAACTGTTCTTCTATAACACATTGATATATTACAGATAAGGCAGGCATAGCAGAAAACAATGAAATTACATTGCACTCAATCCAGCCGGACACTGTTGCAGAATGCCACAGCAGATGGGGGAAAGGGGACGGAATGGTTTCCCACTCATCTGCGTCCCTCACAATTTACACAACTGGTAAATGTGATAGTACATCTGCCAGCTGATTGTCTTCAACTGCGATGTGCTGTATCTTGACATTGTATGACTCTAGAAAAAGTGTCCAGCGTGTGAGCTTACTCAGGTTCTACCACTGAATTTTGCTCCACAGAATGCCTAAGATGGCAACTTCCCTTATGTAATCTGATTCACATGCTGTTGTGATAGTTTCTACGTCTCGTATTCGCACCATATTGGTCACATAACCTGCGATTTCACCAGTATGTTGTGGATGTTGCAGTGTCTGTGAGAGTGCAACAAGGTTGATTGTTGATTAACACCGAAATTCTGATAAAACTGATTGGGGCGTTAAATCAAATTATGTTGAAATTTGCCTGGGGCAGGTGATGTCAGACCGCTCTACCCCATCTTACCGTTTCCCAGTGGTGACTTGCCCTTCACTTCCGGTTTAGCACTCTTCTCCATGTTAGGGCATTCATTGTGACAATGCATCTGTTTCCTGCCCCACCAATGACAAGGGTAAAGAAATTGTTTCTGGCCAGATGTAGATTTGGAAGGGGCGGAATCAGTGAACCGGGTACTGTAATTGCTTACTGTTTGGTTTGTAGCACCGTCAATGCAAGCACTTTGTACAGAGTTTGAAGAGGATTTCATGGTTGTTGTGTTGCTAGAACTTTTGAAGTGTCAGTGACTTTCGCAATGTGGAAGACCGGTTTCGCGTTCATGGTGCAGCTTGAAAGGAATGCTGGAGTCAAGTAGCATGATGGTATGCATGAAATCTTGCTCGGTAAAGTGGATCTGAGGTAGAGACCTGAAAAATTTGCGAGTTCAATGACCTGCAGGCTAGACTCTACAGTCTTATATAGAATTATGCTGATATAAACTGTGCATTTGTTGTCTGCTGTCACAGTGGTAGGCAACAATTGGACACCGTTTTCCAGGAGGTGTCAAATACAATGTGGACCAATGGCTAAAGTTATGTAAACGCACCTGTTTTGAATCCTGGCTTGTCCCAAAATGAATCTGTGAATTCTTCAGGTCTCTAATGATAGGTGCTAAAATAGTGTGGTAATCTGCACATGCAGTGCTTGCCACTACCACAAAATGTCCTTGAGTGATTTAAGGGTGGTAGGTGCTGATAAAACTCACTTTGTGTTTCACAAAGTTGTTCAGTGACGCGTCGGATTTCTGTTCCTCCAAGATGACCTGGGTAAGTACTCATAGTTAAGTAAAGGTACCCGGGAAGAGTCATGCAAACGCATTGCGAAACTGTCCCAGTTATCATGTTTTCGCATCGTCACCCAATCGTACATCAACACTTTTGGGCCAGTCCTCCTTATCCATGCTGTAGCGGTTGAATCTGATATTGCCATCCAGGAGAAAGCTGATGGGTCCTCATTGGATAAGCCAGAGTAGTTTGGCTAAAACCATAATCTGGCTGTAGTGGTTGTTGAAGCAGTGATACTTGTTTGTCCGGTGGTGCAGTGGGCATGGCTGTGACAATGTCCACCAGAGCAGTGGCTGCCTGAAGTATGGGTGTGGAGAGGGTGGAAATGCCATTGTTTACATTCCTGTGCTCATGGTAGTAGGACTGTGTGTCAGTGAGAGCTGTATCATGCACTGCACGCATGTGATATTCTCATTCAGTGGGTCACACCATTCTCCTGATGTGACACAATGCTTGTGTGCTTTCCTCCCACAGGAAAAACATTTGACAGTTTCACCATCAATTCTGGTGCAACGTCTTTGTTGACACTGCTGTTGCTGTGCGATACAGACTGTAGAAAGTTCAAATTTTTCATGTTTTGCTGGTTCAAGGTTTGTTTGGGCACTTTTGAATCACATCTTGCACAGTCGCAGAAAAATTGATTGCATACAATGGCTAATTCTTGTGACATAACACACTTGTCATGGTATATTCGGAGACACCGAGCACACACAAACGTGGCTGTCGCTGTGTTATCACACAGGTGTTTAAACATTTCCGAAGGGTTCCCCGAAATTTTTTTTGCGTGTGTCCAATGTTTGTTTGAGCTACAGGCCATGCACACAGTGTCGGCATGAAGACAGGGTTGACAAAGCTCCAGATCTCTCGGTGTCTCATTCACCATGCACACACATCCTCTGGTGTGCCTGCGATGGTATGCGCACATGTTTCCCCACACAGTTTTTCGTTAACGCTTTTTATTTACTCGCATAGACGATAGTCTGCCATGGTGTCGTGACACAGGTAGGTGTCCCTCTGTAGATATTCTAATGCCTTGGCAGTACAGCATAGGAGGGGTGGTTTCACTGGCCCAGTAAAAGAGCAGCAGGGAGAGGAAGCAGGCTGCACTGCTCCCAGTCGATCGTATGGCCCAAAGCCGCAGAGGGGCATCTGATGTCACGGCCGCNTGCCCCACCAATGACAAGGGTAAAGAAATTGTTTCTGGCCAGATGTAGATTTGGAAGGGGCGGAATCAGTGAACCGGGTACTGTAATTGCTTACTGTTTGGTTTGTAGCACCATCAATGCAAGCACTTTGTACTGAGTTTGAAGAGGATTTCATGGTTGTTGTGTTGCTAGAACTCTTGAAGTGTCCTTGACTTTCGCAATGCGGAAGAGCGGTTTCGCGTTCATGGTGCAGCTTGAAAGGAATGCTGGAGTCAAGTAGCATGATGGTATGCATGAAATCTTGCTCAGTAGAGTGAATCTGAGGTAGAGACCTGAAAAATTTGAGAGTTCAATGACCTGCAGGCTAGACTCTACAGTCTTATATATAATTATGCTAATATTAACTGCGCATTCGTTGTCTGCTGTCACAGTGGTAGGCAACAATTGGACACCGTTCTCCAGGAGGTGTCAAATACAACGTGGACCAATGGCTAAAGTTATATAAACGCACTTGTTTTGAATCCTAGCTTGTCCCAAAATGAATCTGTGAATTCTTCAGGTCTCTAATTATAGGTGCTAAAGTAGTGTGGTAATCTGCACATGCAGTGCTAGCCACTACCACAAAATGTCCTTGAGTGATTTAAGGGTGGTAGGTGCTGATAAAACTCACTTTGTGATTTACAAAGTTGTTCAGTGACTCGTCGGATTTCTGTTCCTCCAAGATGACCTGGGTAAGTACTCATAGTTAAGTAAAGGTACCTGCGAAGAGTCATGCAAACGCATTGCGAAACTGTCGCAGTTATCATGTTTTCGCATCGTCACCCAATCGTACATCAACACTTTTGGGCCAATCCTCCTTATCCATGCTGTAGCGGTTGAATCTGATATTGCCATCCAGGAGAAAGCTGATGGGTCCTCATTGGATAAGCCAGAGTAGTTTGGCTAAAACCATAAGCTGGCTGTAGTGGTTGTTGAAGCAGTGATAGTTGTTTGTCTGGTGGTGCAGTGGGCATGGCTGTGACAATGTCCACCAGAGCAGTGGCTGCCTTAAGTATGGGTATGGAGTGGGTGGAAATGCCATTGTTTACATTCCTGTGCTCATGGTAGTAGGACTGTGTGTCAGTGAGAGCTGTAGCATGCACTGCACGCATGTGATATTCTCATTCAGTGGATCACCCCATTCTCCTGATGTGACACAATGCTTGTGTGCTTTCCTCCCACAGGAAAAACATTTGACAGGTTCACCATCAATTCTGGTGCAACGTCTTTGTTGACACTGCTGTTGCTGTGCTATACAGACGGTAGAAAGTTCAAATTTTTCATGTTTTGCTGGTTCAAAGTTTGTTTGGGCACTTTTGAATCACATCTTGCACAGTCGCAGCAAAATTGATTGCATACAATGTGACATCACACACTTGTCATGGTATACTCGGAGACACCGAGCACACACAAACGTGGCTGTGGCTGTGTTATCACACAGGTGTTTATACATTTCCGAAGGGTTCCCCGAAATTTTTTTTGTGTGTGTCCAATGTTTGTTTGAGCTACAGGCCATGCACACAGTGTCGGCATGAAGACAGGGTTGACAAAGCCCCAGATCTCTCGGTGTCTCATTCACCATGCACACACATCCTGTGGTGTGCCTGCGATGGTATGCGCCCATGTTTCCCCACACAGTTTTTCGTTAACGCTTTTTATTTGCTCGCATTGCCGATGGTCTGCGTGGTGTCGTGACACAGGTAGATGTCCCTCTGTAGATATTCTAATGCCTTGGCAGTACAGCATGGGAGGGGTGGTTTCACTGGCCCAGTAAAA
The DNA here is from genome assembly GCA_002778355.1 of Clitarchus hookeri. Lineage (NCBI taxonomy): Eukaryota > Metazoa > Arthropoda > Insecta > Phasmatodea > Phasmatidae > Clitarchus > Clitarchus hookeri. The sequence continues at coordinate 17,664 of NQII01010563.1, forward strand.
GAGCAGCAGAAAGAGGAAGCAGGCTGCACTGCTCCCAGTCGATCGTATGGCCCAAAGCCGCAGAGGGGCATCTGATGTCACGGCCGCNTGCCCCACCAATGACAAGGGTAAAGAAATTGTTTCTGGCCAGATGTAGATTTGGAAGGGGCGGAATCAGTGAACCAGGTACTGTAATTGCTTACTGTTTGGTTTGTAGCACCGTCAATGCAAGCACTTTGTACAGAGTTTGAAGAGGATTTCATGGTTGTTGTGTTGCTAGAACTTTTGAAGTGTCAGTGACTTTCGCAATGTGGAAGACCGGTTTCGCGTTCATGGTGCAGCTTGAAAGGAATGCTGGAGTCAAGTAGCATGATGGTATGCATGAAATCTTGCTCGGTAAAGTGGATCTGAGGTAGAGACCTGAAAAATTTGCGAGTTCAATGACCTGCAGGCTAGACTCTACAGTCTTATATAGAATTATGCTGATATAAACTGTGCATTTGTTGTCTGCTGTCACAGTGGTAGGCAACAATTGGACACCGTTTTCCAGGAGGTGTCAAATACAATGTGGACCAATGGCTAAAGTTATGTAAACGCACCTGTTTTGAATCCTGGCTTGTCCCAAAATGAATCTGTGAATTCTTCAGGTCTCTAATGATAGGTGCTAAAATAGTGTGGTAATCTGCACATGCAGTGCTTGCCACTACCACAAAATGTCCTTGAGTGATTTAAGGGTGGTAGGTGCTGATAAAACTCACTTTGTGTTTCACAAAGTTGTTCAGTGACGCGTCGGATTTCTGTTCCTCCAAGATGACCTGGGTAAGTACTCATAGTTAAGTAAAGGTACCCGGGAAGAGTCATGCAAACGCATTGCGAAACTGTCCCAGTTATCATGTTTTCGCATCGTCACCCAATCGTACATCAACACTTTTGGGCCAGTCCTCCTTATCCATGCTGTAGCGGTTGAATCTGATATTGCCATCCAGGAGAAAGCTGATGGGTCCTCATTGGATAAGCCAGAGTAGTTTGGCTAAAACCATAATCTGGCTGTAGTGGTTGTTGAAGCAGTGATACTTGTTTGTCCGGTGGTGCAGTGGGCATGGCTGTGACAATGTCCACCAGAGCAGTGGCTGCCTGAAGTATGGGTGTGGAGAGGGTGGAAATGCCATTGTTTACATTCCTGTGCTCATGGTAGTAGGACTGTGTGTCAGTGAGAGCTGTATCATGCACTGCACGCATGTGATATTCTCATTCAGTGGGTCACACCATTCTCCTGATGTGACACAATGCTTGTGTGCTTTCCTCCCACAGGAAAAACATTTGACAGTTTCACCATCAATTCTGGTGCAACGTCTTTGTTGACACTGCTGTTGCTGTGCGATACAGACTGTAGAAAGTTCAAATTTTTCATGTTTTGCTGGTTCAAGGTTTGTTTGGGCACTTTTGAATCACATCTTGCACAGTCGCAGAAAAATTGATTGCATACAATGGCTAATTCTTGTGACATAACACACTTGTCATGGTATATTCGGAGACACCGAGCACACACAAACGTGGCTGTCGCTGTGTTATCACACAGGTGTTTAAACATTTCCGAAGGGTTCCCCGAAATTTTTTTTGCGTGTGTCCAATGTTTGTTTGAGCTACAGGCCATGCACACAGTGTCGGCATGAAGACAGGGTTGACAAAGCTCCAGATCTCTCGGTGTCTCATTCACCATGCACACACATCCTCTGGTGTGCCTGCGATGGTATGCGCACATGTTTCCCCACACAGTTTTTCGTTAACGCTTTTTATTTACTCGCATAGACGATAGTCTGCCATGGTGTCGTGACACAGGTAGGTGTCCCTCTGTAGATATTCTAATGCCTTGGCAGTACAGCATAGGAGGGGTGGTTTCACTGGCCCAGTAAAAGAGCAGCAGGGAGAGGAAGCAGGCTGCACTGCTCCCAGTCGATCGTATGGCCCAAAGCCGCAGAGGGGCATCTGATGTCACGGCCGCTGCAGCGATCAATACTTCTCCAACATGTTGAGGTGGACATGTATATCTGCAGGGCCCCAAATGGTGGATTCCCCTTGCTGCCAGATACAATGGCAATTTTTGGTGTGGTGACCTTCATACAGCCATGATGAAGTTGTCTGGCCCTGGTAATCGTACACAATGAAAGGCACATAGGAAATTAAAATAATTAGCAATAAGAATTTTGCTGGTAGCAAAAATATTACATGAGCCAGCATCCAAGGAGTAGTAGTTACTGATTTGCACGTGTGGAAGAGAAATTGTATGCCACTTGTGTGTGGGTGCAACACAAGGAGTATAGGTTCTGAATCTTTTACTTTTGCTACACTAACAGGTGCAAAGGAGCAAGAAGTTGCTTTTGTGGTTTTTAAACCACGTACAAAGGTGCAAGTTTGACGTGCGGCCACGTGTGCACTAGAGTTTAGGATTTTGGTAACAATAGCCCCACATTGGGTTAAATTATTCATGTCACACTGTTCGGACATCAAGAAAATGGATTATTTCCTATACATGATTAAGGCCTGGGACAGAGTTCTGCCAGAGAGAGTAGATATTTTTTCCTAGGGAACCAGCTCGGAGGGCACGAGGAAGGAGGGCATGTGGTCAAAGGCCCTTAGATGTGGCCACCCTTGATGAACCAGCATCGAAATTTAGGCTATAACCCCATGTGCCTGGGCTAGTGAGAAGTGTCGTAGCCCCTCTCAATGCATATTCACTCCTGTATTGAGGTTGTAGAAGGCCACCTCAATGCCTGTAGACTCATAAAGAAAATGGAGTAATAATGAAAAGAAAAATAATGCAGCTGTGAAGGGGCTGGAGAAATAAAAAGTTGATGACTTTTCACACATATATTTTATTTACTTTCCCCTCCTAAGAGGCAGTTCCGTTGTATTCCCTACTGGAGCTCGGGGAACTCTAACATGTCGAAAATGGCACAAGGACTACATGTTACTTAAGTGAAAAATGTTGTCCCAGGAGTGTGCAAGCTCCTGAGGTGTAGTGTAGCATGTTCTTCAGGCTAAGAAATTACATCAAAACTCTGGTACAAAATGACAGCTAATAGTGTACTAAATGGTTTGTGAGAAATTGGTGAATTCCCAGAGATGCCGCGCGCGATGTCCACCCCACTCGTTTACTAGGCTGCAACTAGCATCGTGGAGCTCACATCGGCAGAATTGCATGGCATGCGCTCGAATAAGTATGGCATATTTAGAAAAATTAATTCCAAAATTAACAAACAACTTACAACTAATAATAGGAATGATAACATGCTAACACCATCTGAATAATGTGATGGATGAACATATTAAAAATTTAAAAAATATAAACAAGAAAACATACTGTAGCACTTATTGCCTAATAAATATATGCTATGTTATTGCTTAAGTATTACAGCAATGCAAATAAATAAATGATATGTCATTTTGGGCAACTTGATGCCTGAAATGTCTCCCTGAAAATACATAACACTTTTATGACAATACACAACACAATACAATACACAAAATACTCTGCAGCACTTAAATGCCATTGTAGACTTTGTCGTTATGTCTTGTGTTTATATTTAAACACAAGGTGTCCTTAACGTTAACATGCTTGTTGCAGTTTGTGCTTTACATGACTGTATTATGTGAAATATCAGGTTTTTAAGAACCATGAAGCATTGTAAAAATTTGCTCAGGACTTATTTAATTCTGGGGCATTGATTATTTGGGACTATTCAATGCTTTCGGATCTTTATTTGCCATTTTGCACAGCATAGTATTTCACACACTACACTCAACCACACAATGGTGAAATACTGATAATATGACAGTCGGGTTGGTATTAGATGGATGAGTGGTCGCAGGAAGGCTTAACATTGGACACATCAGTTCAGTACATTGTGCCACACCTCTGAAAGATATTAAAAACAGCATCGTTATTACATAGAGAGACTGTGCTAGTGCCTCCCATTCCTATTTCATCTAAAGATACTAGGAACTCAATGTCAATTGCGTACTCTACATCCTGTAATCTACATTTTTAGTAATTTCAAGTAGACACACATACTTAAAATAGAAGAGTAAAAGCATCTCGCAGAACTCACAGTCTTTTATATTACGATATATACCACAATCTACAACAACTGCTTTCTTGTATTTTGCAGAGTCCCTTATTTCCCAACACACATGGCTGTTACAGATCGCAGTTTTAAAAAAATGTGTAGATATTTATAATTTTTTTTCAACTTCCATGGAAAACTGTGTAATTACCTGGCCTGACGAGGAGTGAGCGAGTGGAGATATTTGGGTGGCTCTTAACATCGAGGTCTTGAGAGCCAATTAGTGTTAAGTGTGGTGAGTATGAAGCAGTGTCAGAATCCAAGGGCAGGGGTAATTGGAGATCCCCGATTAAACCTGCTGACCAGCAGCATTGTTTGGTATGAATCCCACAAGCAATTATCCAGAGATACCCCGCTGGGAATCGAACCCGGTTCGCCTTGGTAGGAGGTGAGTAGTTTAACCACTACACAACCACAGGTCACATGAGAAGGAAGTAAGGCATTGGCCTAGTTCCAAGGAACCTCTGGGCGGCCCTAGCCAGAGCATAAAGGAAATCACCATCGTCTTCAACTACCATACTGTCTTCATGTTAATTTTCATCAATGCTGTCTTCATGATCATCTACACGTTGACGAATGCTGTATCACTCCAATCTTAGTCCGTTCATCACGCTAAAACAACGCAGATTTGAGGTGCCATCTACTGGGGGCAGTCGGCCCGAACTCTGAGGTCACCCCATCCACGACTTCTAAACTGGCGATGTGCAGCGGAGTGCACCACTCCTCTGTGACCACCTGGGTACTGTCGGAGTTAGGTGACCATCCCACCTTCCAGCCCTCAAGAGAGATCTTAAGAAGGGATTGTGATTCGGGCTAACCAATACTGCCAAGATATGTCCCCAGCAAGAATACTGCTGGGGAAATGAATGCAGCGAGGCGGACACAGTGGTTAAAGTTTTCACAAAACCACTCATGTACCCCCTCTATTCACTGTTTATGTCCCCTAGCATGTATAGTGCGTACAGTGCGAGTGTTTAAAGTGTTCAGTAATTTTTGGCTTTAATAACACATTAAAAAAACCTGTATTATTGCTGCCCCAGTAAAAACCGGCTTTATAAAACACGTATTCGAGCATGGCTTCACATACCTCTCCTGGAGTCACCATGTCAATAGACTGGGACAGACAGCCTCGTGGCATATTGGCATTACATTGCATATAAAATTTATAACAAATTCGCTTACTTTTTATGCTCAACTTGCTCACACATATTAGTAATCTAAAGTGTAGTTGTATTTTAGTGACATGTAAGTGTTTTTGTACATATTTGTTTTGATAGTAAATGTGCCGGTGTATATCTTTTTGATATACTTGGTGCACTTTCGAGCAAGGGTCCCTAGCGAGGCCACCATGCCCAGCCAGTTGGTTCTGCAAGTGCTAAGGGAATGGACATGTCAGCACGTCCCCGCGCTCTTCAACATCGAACACCAGTCTTTTGGGTATCAATAGGTATTTATTTTATTCTGGGACTTAATTGTCTTCACTTCTTTGCTTAGCCCAGAAGAAGTGCTGTCTTCAGCCCTGTTATCTCGAAATACTGCCAGGGGTTTAATACTGGAACAATGTAAGTGCCTCGTATGAGGAATGAATAGTTAGTAAAAATAAGTGTAATGATCTCTAGTTTTTATTTCACATTCGGCCACCTAAAGGCAGCACAATAAATCTTTGGGTCTTCTACACGCTGGTGCATGACACCCACCACATGCCTTGTGTTATGTGTCGCCCTTCTGTGAAGCTAAAATTTTTGTCAGAAACCTAATCACGTAAAACCTGTCTATGACTAACCTCAATGTGTAAACAATTCCTTGTTATTGCTAATGCAATTTATGTGTCCAATTTTCCTATGGAAATCCTGTATTTATTTTGGCCAACCTCTCAAAATTCTTGGCAAGAATTCCTGCACCCCAAAATTTCCAATGTACACTCCGAAGGAGGTAGTGCGAACAACACCAATCAGTTAGAACATAAAGCCAGCATGAGAATATCAGCAGTATCATGGTGGCCATTAGTCTAGCAGCTCCACAATAGTAATGGGACCGAATGCTGCCATTTTGAGGAGCACCAACCACCTCCTCTGTTGGCCCACTAGGCGATACGAGGAGGCGACAGCTGGCAGCATGCATGTGTAACACACCACCCATTATCTGCTCGGGAGGTCACACATGGCGAAGGGAAGGCTGCTGTGGGCCAGGTGGTTCGTTGATTCTTGGCGAAGATCAGCTGGGCGCAATGGAGTTTCCCCGCCAACCGCGATGTGACAGTGGTTTGATAGACTAGCATACCTCCAACAGAATAGTGGAACGACAGTGCTTGACCCCACTACTGGATTCAGATCCTTTTACATTCGTGAAACATCAAACTAGCACCTGTCAATGTGACAACCCTGTCGAAGCCTAGTGACTGTGCGAGGATATTGACCAAATCAATAGTCAACTGTGCTCCGAGGCCGTGCCGCGTACAACTTCAAGCCAAATGGCCGATTTGTGTGTTCGTTGTGAGACTTCATCAGGTCTAGGGTACCATCGACCCTGTATGGGAAACATCGTGCTGCAAGTGTATCGTGAAACTTCAAACTAGTGCAATAACCAAATTACAGAGAACCATTATAAAATTCAGCAATGTGTGTTGGTGTGATGGACTTAGCCAAGCCACCCTGCGTGCACTCAGTGCTGCCGAGTGTACCACGACAAGTACATGATGCAGCAATAACTTTTTCCTGTTTGTGCAGTGTCAGGAGTCGTCATGCCCACCTGTTGTTGTATCCAAAACAACCCAACCAGCAACATTTTGTGCCACAACCAACAAACAAAACCACCAGAATGAGTGATGTCAACAAGCCTACCTCTAGGGAAGGAGCTCCGAGTTCATGTGTTGTGACAGCTGCGTGCTGTGGGCCCATTGACAGTGCATCAACTGGAGTGAGTTGTGTGATCCCGGGAATGAGCGTTTCATCTGTCAGCAGTGCATGCCACAACTCAGCCTGCCGCTACTGCCATGATCACTCCAGGATCCATGCGGTCGAGCTTCCCTGCTCGCCCCTCCAGCAGTGCATTCAACACTGCTCCTCCATGTGCCCATTCGACTACAATGCGCAGTGCCCACCCAAGCCACAACAAAAACACAGTCACATGGTCCCTCTGTGGTAACCATGTTGGCCCGTTTCCAATCCCCGTAGGGCTTTGCAGGCCTACCCACAGAAGAACACGAATGCACGAGCCGACTGCATCGCTATGGTGTGGAAGAGGAAGAATGGCCACATTGTGTGGAAGATCTTGACGTGGTCAAGCACTGGCTCGGTGAAATTCCCGTCTCTAGTTGGGAAAACCAACTTGACATGCGGTGTTACCAGAGATGAGGATGTGTGCAATATGTGCCCGGCACCACAGCTCTGCGGTGAGCTGATGAAATGAGGGTCGTTTCGGTCGACGACCTAGGTGACGTTGGTTTAAACTCTGTGACACACGATGGCGAGGCTGTAGGCCACCTCGCACGCCTTAATTAAATTACAAACAAAAACACTTATGATGCCTGTGGAGTTATTTATTCCTTGCGACTCCTTAATGGACACACACAACTTTAGTACAAAACACGTGGCCTTAAAGGCCCGGAACTGCGAGCGACCATGTAACTTTACAATATAAAACGCGACTGCACTTAACAACTCTCCGATGAGAATAATGTCGCTCTCCTCTCGGCGCTATAACAAATCAAATTAATGATCCGGTTCATTATGTGAAGTCTGTAGCCGTGAATATGAGTTCAGCTTAAGATGTCCGCACCAGGGGCTTTTGCGGAGCGAGAGACTTACATGTCTTGATGCGTTCAAGTGCTGAAAAGAACTGTAGAGGGAGCATGGGGCCGGCTTCCGCTACCTGAGTAGGGCGATGCCAAGCGGCGAAACGATGAAGTACAATATACACTAAAAAAGTCATTATGAGATAAAAGTGCCATGAGTTAAATTAGCCTAAGACAACATAATTTTCCGATATAGAAATACACAATAAAAATTATTATATTAATTCTAAACTTTTCCATTGTACCAGCCACAGCATTGCCAAGTGTACGATGTCAAATGTCCCTGGCTGTGGTGTAGCTGTGTCGACTGTCTTCAATGATGATAGTTATGATATTAATTATATACACTGAATAAATACCCTGATGTAATACACTGATGCTATTAATAACACTGAATAAATTAGAAACACTGATGCAATTACACTGATGCTTTTATGCACACTCTCACTCGTGCCCACAAGCCCGTCGGTGTGGTGTGTATGGTGCAGTGGAACACGACTGCGGCAGTCAGAGTGGGCACAAAGGAGCTCGTGAACGCGCGGTTCACATCAATCTTTTAATGGTGATGCTCCACAATGGTGGCATGATATTGCACATTACAGCATAACATAGCAACATTTTCGCAGAGGCTTCGAGTGCAGTTTCGCTGGAACATTATTGTCTCTTCAAGCACGCAGTCACATAATCTTAGAAATTCAGAAAACCAATTAACATGTTCTGCTTTTGCTACACAGAAAATTAATTTACTGTGAATATACCACCCTCATATGTCAACGAAGAAGGTACTGGCAGTAGTGGCCGGAACAGTGTTACAATAATTCCACGGCGTGCTCACCCCACTCATTAATTATTCAGTGGATGACTTCATGTGCTGTATAGTGATTTTAGAACAGAATTCCACATCAACATCTGTACTACCGTGTCGCGTCTTCGCGCATCCGCGTCGGTACTGTGACGAAGAGGTAAAAGGGGGACCAGCTGTGAAGGACACAAACACTATAAAAGCTCTGAAAAAGTTTCAAAACCAACGAAAACCACACCCCCTAGAGATGTACCTGGTTCGAATAAAAATGACCTAAGGGACTCAATTATAACTCGCTCAGCACATGAACTGCCGCCTTCTGCATGCAGTTTATGCGATGTCCAACGCATGCACAGGCATGATAAGGACCCGAACTGCCCTAAATGGCAGCTTGACAGGAAACTAAAGTCAGGAAACGACAGGATGGGGTAGAGCAGCCAGACGTCACCAACCCAAGTGTATTCAGTGTAAATTGTGATTGGACTTCGCAAAAGGTACATATTTCTCAAATTTGCAGTAAGATAAAACAAGTCATTCGCATTCTAGTAATTTTGAATAACCAACGATACGTCATAATTGATACAACAGCTTCTCATAAATTCGTATGTGTAAATTTGGTAGATGTGTGCAAAATTAAACCAGCAAACCAAACTCTTCAGCTAGCTAACAAATCTCATACCGGTGATACCTTGGCGGAAGTGAAAAGACAGTGTGCATTAAGGTCATTGAAACGACCAGAACAACTTTGTTTCGCACCACTTGCGTGAGGATGCAATTATAAGGATTTTCATGGGTAACAGAGCAAAACACCATAGTGGAACATACTGTTAGGCGAATCTGGACTGTTTACAACTTGGACCCACGAACCACGAGTTGCATACCGAACATGTGGCTAGATGAGCTAGACCATGCAGCGTCACCAGCATACCATGACATCATACAATGCCTTCTGAATGAACACCATGATGTTTCTGCTTCCGCTGACCGCCTGTATCGCACTAACAAGGCAGAACGTTTCATTCCATTATGAAAGTAAAAACCAATGTACACTACACCTCACCGTTACCAACCTCACTAACACTGGATAATTAAGGAACAGATACAATAAATTCTAGACGATGGTATCAATGAGCCCACTGACAGTTATTTAATTCTACTATAACTTTAGCTCCCAAAAAAATATGGAACCTGCAGGTTTTGTATTGACTTCAGGCCTCTCAACCTCATTACTTAAAACGTTCCACCACCATTCATAAATATTGAAGACACCGTCAATAGCGTTGGCTGCACAAAAATTCTGATGTCTCTGGATCTGCACAGCAGTTACTGGCAAATAAGAGTTAAACAATAAGACTGGCATAAAACAGCATTCACTGTTCCAGATAGACGCCGTTTTCAGTTCTGGGCCATGCCTTTTTGACTGAAAATTGCTCTAGCTACATTCCAGGCAATGATGGTTCATGTGCTCCACTTCTATATAGAGTTGAGTTTACGATGGCATATCTCGATGATGTAGTGAAATGGTCAGAGTCGTTTGACGACCATGTTCATCATTTGTCTCTAGTACTTGAATGCCTCGCTACTAACCGTCTCACTTGCCCAAACAAAAAGTATCACATAGGCAAAACATGCATACAATTTCTGTGCCATCTTGTAGATGAAACTGGTAACCACCTAACTCCATAAGAGGTAAGCATCATTGACGATTATCCGCAACCTGCTACCTGTAAACAGTTATGCAAATTTGTTGGCTTAGAGGAATGGGTTATGTGAATATATATATATATAATTTTGCAACAATAACAGTTCCACTTACTAACCTACTTTCACTCTCACAGAAATTTTAATGGACTAATGAACATTCATAATGTTCAGAAAACANATTTTGCAACAATAACAGTTCCACTTACTAACCTACTTTCACTCTCACAGAAATTTTAATGGACTAATGAACATTCATAATGTTCAGAAAACACTAAAGCCAGTTTCTACAACTGCCTGCACTTTCACGCCACGACTGAGCCTTCATCTGTACCTGCAAACAGACGCTAGTGATTGCGGCCTTGGGGGCTGTGTTAATTCAGCTAAGTGATGGAAATAAATGCATTATCGACCACAGTAGAGCCAAATTCAGCCCAGTGGAATGCTGTTACAATGTTAATTAGCGGGAATGTTTAGCTGTAGTTTTATCTGTCATAATATACAGGAAGTTTGTGGAATAGAAGCCCTTTAATGTGCTAATGGACAATACATGTCTAGTCTGGCTACACAATACTAAGGAGGTTCGAAGGAAGCTTATGCGTAGGGCGCATTTTTGCAGTCTTTAGACTTTGAGGTACAACATGTGCCGAGCTCAGAAAATCAGCTGGCTGACACACTCTCAAGGTCGCTGGAAGAGACAATAGCACACAACAAGGAAGAGTGTTGAGCATCCTACCCCACTCTCTGCATGACCTCCCTTCTCCGGCCGATGATACCATTACATGCATGCAGCTGATCAGAACTTCTCAGAATCCCACTCTGACTGACATGTGTATGCGCGTAATACAGGCACAACAGACATGTCCAGTTACATACTAGTGGAATGAGAGATGGCACATTGTAGATGGCCAACTGGAATTCCGTGTAAACAAAGCAATTGAACACTGAACTATTTACATACCACATGAAGCCCGTGACATAGTATTACAATATTTACATATGTGTTATTGACTTAAAAGCAGGCACACTGATGGCATGCAACAACAGTAAACCACAGATCCCAACTGAACCCTTTGAAACTGTTGCCCTAGATCTAATTGGATCATATCCTCATACTGCCACAGAGAATAGATTTGTGCTAGTGGTAATAGACTTATTTTCTAGATGGGTGGAGGCTACATCAATATCCAGTGTGCATTTGAAGTACATAGCAAAACTTTTAGAAACTGGATTTTTACCATGATGGGGATACACCTGTGCACAGTGCTATCATACAATGATACCCAATTTACCAGATGTAAGTGGCATGAGTAATGCACATGATGGGTGTTCTGCATAATAATACTAAGACCATATATCATCCACATGCAAATCCAACCGAAAGATGAATCCAAGAACTCAAAACTCAGCTTCGGTTCCACGTGGGTGATAACCACACATCCTGGGCTGACCATCAGCGAGCAGCGCTGTTTACATTGCACACTCGCACCAACCTCTCCACTGGAAAAATCCCATCGGAGTTGCTCCAGGGTCATCAGATCCTGCTTCCAGGTGAGTTCGTTCACGTGCCTTAAGGCCAGGCCAGTGACCCAGAGAGCAGTGGAGCATGCTGGCACCAAAGGGGGCATACTGGCGCCGAAGGGGGCATGCCTTACAGCAGGCGCGCGAACACCCACAAAAATACATGGTGAGTAGCCACCTGCCACTACTTGCCCACCTGTTGCACTACAGCCAGACCAGCTGATTTACATGCAGTCACATCATCTATCTTCGGCATCTAAGAACTTCTGCGCCAGTCTCGAGCCTAAGTTGAGTGGGCCGCACATCATCCTTAGTCGCAAAGGCAAGACCATGCACTTGGTGTGCATTCTGAAATGGCACCACAGGCCAATCCATGGGGACGACCTATGCCACAGCGACGCCCTCCTCGATGTCACAAGTGGAGATACTTCAGCAGCATCATCCGGCGCTGATGCACAAGCTATACCACCACCGACAAGAGGACTCCAACCCCCTCTGCTACTCCAAACGTCCATGTCATCAACAGTGTGTGTCCTGCACAGTATACGGAGGCCACTCTGCTTTCATGCTCTCAAGAGAAAAAATTTTAGTATGTGATAATTCGGGCCTCCAATACTGCCAAGAGATGTCGCCAGTGAGAATACTGCCGGGGAAATGAATGCAGTGAATGGGACACAGTCGTTACAGTTTTCACAAATCTCTTAGTGTACCCCGCTTCCCCCCCCCTCTTGACACATTTTTTTACGTCCCTGTGAATGTGTTGTGCGTGTGTAAAAGTGTTAAGTAATTTTTTGTCATTAATAGCATATAAACAAACCCTCTATTTTTGCGCCCCAGTAAAAATAGGCTTTGTAAAACAGGTATTCGATCATTGCAACTTACGCCACTCCTGGGATCATCATGGACTCGTCTACGACAAGCCATCTGTTACCACCCTTAAATTTCCATAAATTAGGGTGTAAATGATTTTTGCATTAATAAAAATAAAAATGCTAAAACAAACCTAACATACACACAACAGACTGGGAGAGACAGCCTCATGGCATACTTAAATTACATTGTGTATCAAATTTATTACCAATGCAGAATGTTAATTTCCTCAGAGTGCTCCTACATTTTATACTTTTTAAAAGTATGACAAAACACCTTCTGAGATTATAAGCTGGTCTCTTTACTGTAAAACGAATCACTTTTATATATAATAATGGAAGTCGTAGTTCTGACACCATCGATTTGGAAGTGCTCTCTCGTCATACCACTAAGATGCATTGCGTTTACGAAGGCCTGCCTTTGACCTCAAACAACATGGAGGATCGGCCTGTATCATCGCTACATGATTGTTGTCTGTGTCGATTCTTGCGTTCAGGTTTTCACCTCTTGTTGCACCTGACCTGACTTATGCTGGCATTTTCAGTCAACCTCAATCAGGTTGCTCAGGCTCCATGGTACAACCCGAGGAAGTGGAAACAAGATTATGGGCAGACTAAGGGGAGTACTTAATTATTCTCCCGTGTTGCGCATTTATTCCTTTCGCATGGTATCTGGATGCATTTCTGGGAATTTATGGTGTTGCAATATATGATTTCATTGTAAAGAATTTGGCTAGCATCATAGATCATAATTATTTATACACTTAGGAGCAGTGCTAATTGTTCACAATTGCCACTACAATCTGTGGCCTACTTTCTGAAGGGAAGATAGGCTTATGTGAACAATTTACTGTGTTTGTGCCAGTTTGTGTGTTCTTAGGCATGTGTAGCTGTGTCCCCTAAAATCTTTTGAATGAGTGGACCGAATTTCATAAATCTCGGTACAAATATAGTATTTTGTGAGAATTGTCTTGTATTGTTTTAAATTTCCGATCATGCCAGATACATTTTCAAAATGGTGGCATTCATAATTTAGGATGCAATGTCATACCTTTGCAATCATTTAACTGATTTTAAAACCAATTTTGTGTGTTGTCAGTGCATCATGTAAGCATTGAAAATAGAGGGGAACATACTTATTAATCAGTCATGATGTGAGGGGGTTCCAGGGGTGGTGATAAGAGTCCCCAACTTACCTCGCTTAATAGATCAAGGGGTGGACTGATGAGTTTACCCAGCACCATAACCTAGTAAGGATGAGTTAATTGAGGATCGTGGGGTCGAGGGCCCATGGAGTCCTTTAAGGTCTGTAGTGTGCTGGTAGGTGTAGATGGTGCACGTAATCCAATATGCCTAGTGTGTTTTCACTATTATGTTAGTGAGGTTGTAAGCCACCTCACACACCTATACTTACAATTGTATTGTACTGCAAGGGGGTGCAGCACCCTAGATTTCCAGAGGGGGTTAAAACAAATAAAATACTAGTATTGGCTGAAAATGTTTACTTGGTACTTGGTTGTACATGTGCCTTTGCACGCACATATTCCAATATTATGCGGACCTGGAACTCGGTTTGCTGGTGACCAATGAAGAGAAATATGGCTTAGGCCATGGATGATTAAGTTGAAAATTATATCTGATGCATTAAGCCCTGGATGCATCACAGAGAGGAGACGGTCGACTTCTCGACACGAAAAGAAACGAAAATATTCCTGTAAACTTCTTGACTGTTGAAATGAAGCGGTTGCATCATAGTTTGCAGGTGCTGAGAGGGTCTGCGTGGAGCGAGACTCCCGTACTGCTGGCGGTCCATGTGCTGAAGTCAGACTGAACATTGTGGCATCGGCTTCCGCTAAGAGCGAACGAAGCTGGCACCAAAAATTCGAGGAAAATACACTGAGTCCTCTTATGACTAAACAAATGATACACAATAAAATTACATGACAGAAATACAAATTTTTGTGACATGAACCACACATACCCTTGTGACCACTTGTACCTCCGCAGTCACTTACACCACCTAGCCGACACTGGGCCGAAGTGAATACGCAGTCGAGAGTATGTCAGTATGGGTCGGCGATAACGGAACACACCTGCCTCGTTATCACGTACTACATGACTAAAGTGACAGTCTTAATTAATTTACCTCAAGAGGTTACTCTTGAGGGAAAATAACAAGCGGTCCAACACGGTATTCTCCCCCCTCCCGAGAGCTACAGCTGCTAGGAGCTCCCGCAATTGGAGGGTACGTCGGCACAGTTCTCACCGCGATACCTGGTATCCTTCCAACCTGCATGATGTCGACCGGCCTGCTGGCCATAATAGTAGCGCAATGTGACCTTAAGTGTGGCTAAATGCGGGGAACAAAATCCCGAAGAATACTTAGTGTTCCAAACACTGTAGCCAAATTAATTAGAGTCATTCTTTTATAAAAACCTCAAACGAGTGTGGATACCCGTACCCCTTTCAGGGATGGACTCATCCAGCACACCCAAGCTGGAATACTTGGACTCGCCCAATGGTGAAAAAAACCAGAAACTGAATTCCACTTAATAAATTGACCGGGAACTGAAATACATTCTCAGATTACAGTTATTCCAGTTTATTTTTTTAATTGTAATTATGTTTCATTCTTAAAAGTGAAAAATTTGTTCTCTTTTCACAGCAGACTACCTATCAAGGCAACATTGTTTATTTTACGTCTCTAGTGCTCTAACATTCCCAGTGATGTCACAGTCACAAACATAACTATCACTTAATTAATCATGGGGATGTCACCAACATGTTATTAAACAGGGAATTGTATTGTGTAGCATATTCATTAGCCTTAAGAGAGTACATGTAAGTTTTCACATAATTTTTTGCGCCGGCTTCGGCCACCATAAGCAGAAGTCGACGCTATGATTTTAGTATGACTTCAGCACTCGGCCTAGTCGGCAGCAAGGGAGTTTTACTCCGCGTGGACCACCTCGGCACTCTCAACTTTTGCTGTAACCACCTTCATCATCAATAGTAACGTTAATAAACCGGAACATTTGCGTATTCAGTGCCGTGGGGACGACCACCTGTCTCCCTGCATCTTAACCAGGGTTTAATGTGCTACTAGTCTTTTCAATAATTAACATGGTTTATGCCACTTTTGCAGTATTGGTCACCGCCAGAGTGCTGTGTCCGCATCAGTTGACATAGTAGAATCACTGTATATGTAACAAAAGAAGTAAATAAACGCCTTGACTAACCACAAGCGTTTTATTTACTTTACCTTTCGGGGTACTTAGGATACTACACCCTATAACAGATTTGATTAATAGTAAGCAAGGCATGCGAGGTGGACTACAACCTCGCCAGTGTAACAAGTGAAACCACTAGGCATGTGCAATTATTGGTAAGTTCAGTGTCTACAGCACTTCAAATCGACAGAGGACTCCAGGGTCCCTCGGGCCTCCGACCACAAGACCCTCACTAACTCATGCTCACTGAGTTATGGTGCTGGGAAATTTCACTAGTATATGCCCTAACCTGATAGGCCAGGTAAGGGAACCCCTCACACATCAGGTGACATACTCGACTCTTATTAAATGTTAATTGTGTCTGTGAATGTGNATTGTGTAGCATATTCATTAGCCTTAAGAGAGTACATGTAAGTTTTCACATAATTTTTTGCGCCGGCTTCGGCCAACATAAGCAGAAGCCGACGCTATGATTTTAGTATGACTTCAGCACTCAGCCTAGCCGGCAGCAAGGGAGTTTCACTCCGCGTGGACCACCTCGGCACTCTCGATTTTTGCTGTAACCACCTTCATCATCAATAGTAACGTTAATAAACCGGAACATTTGCGTATTCAGTGTCGTGGGGACGATCACCTGTCTCCCTGCATCTTAACCAGGGTTTAATGTGCTACTAGTCTCTTCAATAATTAACATGGTTTAGGCCACTTTTGCAGTATTGGTCACCGGCAGAGTGCTGTGTCTGCATCAGTTGACATAGTAGAATCACTGTATATGTAACAAAATAAGTAAATAAACGCCTTGACTAACCACAAGCGTTTCATTTACTTTACCTTTCGGGGTACTTAGGATACTACACCCTATAGCAGCTTTGATTAATAGTAAGCAAGGCATGCGAGGTGGGCTACAACCTCGCCAGTGTAACAATTGAAACCACTAGGCATGTGCAATTATTGGTAAGTTCAGTGTCTATAGCACTTCAAATCGACAGAGGACTCCAGGGTCCCTCGGGCCTCCGACCACAAGACACTCACTAACTCATGCTCACTGAGTTATGGCGCCGGGAAATTTCACTAGTATACGCCCTAACCTGATATGCCAGGTAAGGGAACCCCTCACACATCAGGTGACATACTCGACTCTTATTAAATGTTAATTGTGTCTGTGAATGTGATGTCACTGGATATGTCACAGCACTAAAGAATTGTATTAAAATTAATGAATGCCAGGTTAGGCAGCCTGCTGGAAAGGAGAAGACATATTTAATTTGATACACTTGAATTGAAGTTATTGTGAAAATAAACAAAACATGCGTCTAAAAATCGGCTATACCACTTCTGGAAAGCCTCGCCGACGGGCGAGTCCAAGTGTCCCAACCTGAGAAAGGTTGGACGAGTACATCCCTGTAAAGTGGTGTGGGTATCCATGCTGGTTTTGATATTTAATAAATAATAAATATTGAATTTAATGGCTATGGGGTTCGAAGCACTTTTAATGAATTCGGGATTTATTTCCTCACTATTTCATTTCACTTGGGGTCACTTAGAACTAGATTCCTGGCCAGTAGGATGGTCGAAGTCACGGCACTGGGGAAGACATTGTGCGTCGCGGCCAGAGCTGCCCCGACGTTCCCTCCAATTGATGGTACGCCTGACGGCTATGGCATTCGGGAGAGCACTGTGCTGGACCACTTGTTATTCGCCCCCAAGAGATTCCTCTTGAGGTGAATAAAGCAAGACAGTCCCTTGAGTCACATAGTACATGACGAGGCGGGTGTGTTCCGTTCTCACCAGTACATTCTATTGTGCTCGTGGCCGAGTGTTCGTATTAGCCCAGTGTATGCTAGGAGCTGTAGGTGACTGTGGAGGCACAAGTGGTCGTGAGAGCACATGCAGATGACTGGTTCACATCAAATGCTCTTCGGTGACTGCTTGCCCCACCCCCCTCCTCCACCAAAAGGTGGTCCAACACACCATCAGGTGCAACAGGTGGTCGGTGGCTGCAGACATTGATGTGGCCTCAGAAGGTATGGACCGTGTGAGCACAGCATGGTGCTTGCTGCTGCTGGCTCAAGGTAAGGACCCTGACGATGTTGATGGACTGCGCCCTGTGGGGCGGTGCAGGCAGCATGGCCACTTCAAGTATCGGGGAGGGGTCGAGACCCCACTGC
Source organism: Clitarchus hookeri (assembly GCA_002778355.1). Lineage (NCBI taxonomy): Eukaryota > Metazoa > Arthropoda > Insecta > Phasmatodea > Phasmatidae > Clitarchus > Clitarchus hookeri. The sequence continues at coordinate 35,851 of NQII01010563.1, forward strand.
TGCCATCTCATCTTCACTGCTGCTGCTGCTGCTGGTACATGTGCGCCGATGTGTCTGCAGAGATCACGAGGGGGTAAGAGAGTGCTCAGCAACCTGTTTAGACCTGATACACTCCCCCGTCGCTGTGTCGTTTGGCCCACGACTCGGTGTCAGCTGCTGAGTCCCACCTCGGAGGTGTCGCAGTGCAGCTAGGCAGGGAGCTTTCCTGGGGGAATATCCCGCCCGCAGGGATCCCTGGTGGCTCACCATCGGCGACATCTTCATAGGTGGCATAATGGCACGGGGCGTCTTGACACTGCATGCTGAGCTGGTCGGGCCTGCGGTGGCTGCTGTTGTGTTTGTAGACAGTGATTTTGAGTTGCATTTTTAAACGGCAGTATATTACATAATATTACAATATGCATAAACACAGGTTTAATAAACAAGCTCTAAACACTAAACAAAGTACTGTACTCATATACGAGCAATGAGAGAATTGAATGCAAACAAATAATTGTACGATGTTAGATCGAGTTAATTGCCGCACAATATCACTAAAATGGGATGAGCACACTAGAAAAGTAATTAGGAAATACTTAATTAGTGGTGTAATTGACAATATACTAATGAAAATTATGTTAACACTAGTATGTTGAATTATTAACACAAAGAACACGCAGCAGATCGAGAAATGTAAGTTTTATTTAACGAACTTTAACCACAACAACAACACACACGAGATGAACAATAGCTAACAGAGAATGTTTATTATTGGCTGAGGGCTCTAGACATTAACCAATCAGAGCATAGCTCACGGTTTATACTGCCAAATACAAAATTAGTTTCCTCCAACACAACCCTCTTAATTTTGTAATCACAATATTTCAAAAATTTGTAAATGCAAACATTTGTAGATAAGAAAAAATGATTTCACACGAATATCACATCTTAGCTATCAAGATTTCAATTACAAAATACTAAGCTTAACTTAAGGCAATAGAAGGGTAAGCTTAACTTTCATAAATTAAATTCACAAAAAAAAATTTTTTTTTAAGCTTACAATCCAATCATCTGTTTTTTAAAATCTTGGAATTTATTTGGACCCAATGCTTTGGTTAGCAAATCTGCAATTTGCTTGCTTGTTGGAATATATTCAATGTGAATGATTTTATTTTCAATCAATTCTTTTATGTAATGAAAGCGAACGTCAATGTGTTTACTTTTTCTGTTAAAATTACCCTTTTTAGCCAAACCTATAGCGCTTTGATTATCAACATGAATCGTAGCTGTTATGGTTTTTCCTGTGAGTTCTTCAAAGAGACTTTTAAGGTACACTACTTCCTTACAGCATTCAGCAGCTGCAATATATTCACTTTCTGTGCTTGAAGTGGCGACGATGGGCTGCTTCTTCGAACTCCAACTTATAGGACCTCCGGCGTAGTAAATGATATACCCTGACGTACTTTTTCTGTTTTCGGTATCACCTGCGTAGTCGGAGTCACTATAGGCGATGATTTCATCAGTAGAGTCTTTCGAGTAGCGAATACCTTCATTGATAGTGCCTTTTAGGTATTTGAGTGTCCTTTTTAGGTTGGTGAGGTCATCTTGCGTGGGCTTTTCCACACGTCGACTGCTCATACCTACAGCATAGGCCAAGTCCGGTCGAGTTTTCGTTGAGATGTACAAAAGACTCCCAACAGCCTCCCTGAATGGGAAACCGGTGACCAAATTACCATCTTCGTTGGTAGCTTGCTTGACGAATGGTGTGGTTGCGGGTTTAGCACTTTCCATTCTGTACTTCTTGAGCACTTGCTTGACATGCTCGGCTTGTGAAATTTTTAGACCGTTTTTTTCATGTGTGACTTCTAGTCCAAGGAAAGTTACAGGATTTTTCACAGCAGTCATCTCGAATTCTTTAGTCAGCTGAGCGAGTAGTTGTGTTATTTTATCTTCACTGTCAGAAGCGATAATTCCATCATCTACGTGGATGGCAAGAAGCAAGGTTGAATCTGCGTTTTTGAAAATGCAAGGTTCATTTTTGAGAGCTTTTAGTCCACTTTTCATGAGAAATTCAGAGAAACGTTTGTTCCACCTAAGCGGAGCTTCACGGAGTCCGTAGAGGGCTTTTTCCAGTCGGCAAATTTTATTTTTAGGTTTTTGCCAGCCTTCTGGTATCTCCATGTATACAGGATTTAGAATTTTTCCGTATAGGAATGCTGATTTTATGTCGATTTTTGTGATATGATGGTTTTCTCGAGCGATCAAAGCTTGAATGAGTCGCAAAGCATCACTGCTTACAACAGGACTGTAGGTCTCTTCGTTGTAGCCAAGTGTTTGCTCACAACCCCTTGCGACCAGTCGGGCTTTGTATTTGCCGTCGTCTTTTATACGAAAAACCCATCTGTTCGTCAGAATTTTCTGTTTTTCGGCAGCTTTCCGGTCGACGATAGTCCAGGTGTCGTTTTTTGCAAGGGACTGTTTCTCATCCTCAATAGCTTGAAGCCAAAAATGTTTTTCTTTGCACGAGACAGCTTCTTTGTATGACAAGAGAGCGCTTTCTTGGAGTTCTTCTAAAGAGTCCAGATTTAGGTGATAATCGCTCAATTTGTCTGGCAATTTCTTAGTCCTCTTCGATCTCCTTTGGGTCTCTTGAACTGACGATGCATCTGATGTATTTGGAGTATCAGTTGTGACTTCGGTTTCCTCTTCTTTTTGAGAGATTTCGTCCTCATACTCCTCGTCGTCGTCTTTGTCTGAGAGAGAATCGTCTTTTGTGGAGCTGATGTCTTCATCTTCATCAAAGTCAAGACTCACAGTTTTTTTTATTTCTTCAGGTTGTTTTACGTCTTGGTTAGTGAAGTAGACATCTCTGGATGCAATGATTTGTTGTTTTTCGGGATTCCACAATCTGTAGGCGTTGCTGGTGTAGCCCACATGAATGTATTTCTTAACTTTCGGATCCAGTTTCTTAGTGTGAGAGAGTACCTTGGAATACGCAACTGATCCAAAGATTTGGAGGCGAGACAAGTCAGGTTTTTTATTGAACCAAAGTTCCGCAGGTGTTAGTTTTATGGCTTTTGTAGGGCTGCGGTTTTGTAAGTATGTTGCAGTGAGAAGGGCTTCTCCCCACATGTCTTTTTCCATTCCAGAATCGAAAAGTAATGCTCTGGTTTTGTCCATTAAAGTCCTGCCAAGTCTCTCAGCATGAGAATTGAGCTGAGGTGTATACGGCGGAGTATAATCTAACTCGATACCCTTTTCATCGCAATACTCCTTGAAATCCTTTGAAACATACTCTCCACCATTGTCAAGGCGAATTTTTTCAACTTTTGATGACCATTTGTTTTCAATTTTTGTGATGTAATTTTTCAATATCTGTTTTACTTCATCTTTGCTCCTCAGGAGAAACGTTGCTGAGAAATGTGACCAGTCATCCATGACTGACACAAAGTATCGGTAGTTGTCCCAAGTAGGTGTCTCCAGGGGTCCTACTACATCTGTGTGAAGTATCATTAGAGGTTTCGTTGCACGTGCACGATTGAAACCGAAGGGTTTACGGCAAGCTTTAGCCTTGAGGCAGACTTCACAAGATTCAAGTGGTTTTAGGTCAGCATCTGTCAGTTTTACACCATGTGAGAGTTTCACAAGTTTCTTGAGGTATTTTGGTCCCAAGTGTCCGAGCTTTCTATGCCACATAGCGTTATTATTGTTTGAGGCAATCAGGGCTTCTTGCTGAGAACCCATTTTTACTTCAAAGAGTCCACTAGCGTTTTTGGTTCCAGTGTAAACAAGTTCTTTACCCTGATAAATTTCCACTTTATTGTCCTCAAAAACAACTTTACCATCTCTTTTGGTAATTGCATTGACCGAGAGAAGATTTTTAGAAAGATCTGGCACATACAGAACGTTGCTTAGTTTGCATTCCGGGGTTTCAAATTTTCCAGCACTAACAGCGCGAATTGTGCTGTTGCCCTTAGCAACTGTGATTTCTGTGTCATTAGGACGCTTTTGGGTCAGCAGTTCATCATTTTTGATCATATGAACGCTTGCGCCACTGTCGACCACAAAGGTAGTAACATTCTGCTTGGTTGAATTTGACTTGTCTTCAGCTAAAAATGCTGCTTGGTTTTTGTCATGATTTTTACCGCGATTTTTATCACGAAAGAAGCAATCTTTGGTTTCATGATTTTTCTTTTTACATATTTTACACCCATAATTAAAGCGAGAGTCATTTTTACGAGGAAAATCGTCCTGGCGGTTTTGCCCTTTGTTGAAATTTTGCCAAGGACGAGTAGAGCGTTTTGTTCCACCGTAGAAAGCAGCGGGGGCTGTGGCGTTACTCTCTGATTTTCGTGATTCTTCATTTAGAAGTCTTGCCGTCAGATTTTCGAGAGTTTTTTCAGTTTTAGGGGTTGAATTCCACGATGTTATGAACGTGTCATAATTTGAAGGAAGACACGACATTATCTTAGCCATTAACATTTCGTCGTCAATCTTGTCTTTTGAAAGGGAATTGAGACGAAAACGAATATTTTCTAGGTTACTTAAGTTTACTGCCATGTCCTTACTGCTATCAAATTTATAGGCAAAAAATTGTTCGTAAGTCGCGTTTTTCTGATGTTCTGTGTCACGTTCAAATATATTACATATTTTAGTGTACATTTCATGAGACGTAGAACAAGAAAGAAGATGGGATCGATGTTTCTTGTCCAAAGTACCTACAATGGCCTGACGGGCTTTGGCATCTTTCTGTTTCCACTCTTGTTTCGTTTTGTCATTTGCAACGTCTTGTAGCTTATTTTTACCTTCAACAATATCAATGAGGCCTTTTGATTCAAATAAGATGTTTATCTCGAACTTCCAGAGAGGAAATGATGCACAATCGGTCAACTTCTCGGTGTTGTTGATAAAATGTTCGTACTCACCCATTTCGATGTTTTTTACTTGAAAGATGTTTTACTTTTACTTGTGTGAGTTACTGGTGCATCTGGGCCCATAACCTGTTGAATTATTAACACAAAGAACACGCAGCAGATCGAGAAATGTAAGTTTTATTTAACGAACTTTAACCACAACAACAACACACACGAGATGAACAATAGCTAACAGAGAATGTTTATTATTGGCTGAGGGCTCTAGACATTAACCAATCAGAGCATAGCTCACAGTTTATACTGCCAAATACAAAATTAGTTTCCTCCAACATAGTAAATAAATGATACAATGACCATGAAGCACATGTTAAACTAAGCTAAAATAACAAATAATGCTATGAGAGCACTATAAAAGCAATTAGGAATTGCTTGACAAATTGTAGAATTAACAAAAACACTAATGAAAATTATGTTAACACTCGTAAATACATAATGCAATGACCCTAAAACACTCGTTAAATTACTTTAAATAACGAATAATTATATGAGAATACTAGGAAAGTAATTAGGAATTGCTTGGTAAATTGTAGACTTAACATAAACACAAATGACAATTATGTTAACACTCGTAAACAAATGAAGCAATGTACCTGATGCACTTGTTAAATTATGTTAAAATAACAAATAATTCTATGCAAAAATATTGTCAAGAACACACAAACTCTGCTTAACATGTATAGACTTTGCAAATTTTAAAGCTAAACACCAATTAAGAGTGCAAAATATGCTGTATGGGCCAATGCGGACTTGAGACATCGGTGGCAAAAGTTTATCACTGTTACGCTGTGATATAAACAAACGGTAAAGGATAGAAGAATAGAAGTCAGGTGGAATTGATGATGCAACAGTGATTGGTGTGAACACTGAGCACCGTTATGATGAACTCGAAGTCACACACATACTTCCTTCAAATAGGCACTTACATTTCTACAATGGCTAGGGTGCGTTGGCAGCCAATGCGGACAAAAATGGTGCACAGCTGATGAAATTAATTACATGGTTAAAATATTCCCGGCTCTTTTGAACTGGCAGGACCTGGGGGAGGGGCTGCCTTTGGGTGATGAAAGTTAAAATTCAGTTCCGTGAAAAAGATTGACTATTGTATACTATGTGGCGATTAGTGCAAACGATTGGGCCCAGAGGCACGTGATGAATGACCACCCTCCACAAGAGCTACAGACCAACTAAAGATGATGGTAGAGACCTGCCGAGAGCTCAGCCCAAAACACACGAGAGAAACACAAAAATACAAAACAAACATTACAAAAGAGAACAATTACATGGATACAAAAAAATAACAAACAAGATATGTAAGAAATAAAAATGTGTTGGCATTACACTAGATATGGAACTTATTGTTGAAAAGCTCCGGGGTTGTCTCTGGATTACAAACATAATTAACACTGGAATAAAGAATTTACAAAATAATTACACCCTCATACTTTTCATATAGTAGTGTGGCATCGGTTGACCCTAGCTGGGCGAGTCCACTTTCACCCCAAGAGGGGGTGGGTAGCCATTCCTGATTGGCTACGAAACAATGACAACTTTTGATTTATAACCTTTGAATCAGAAATTAAAGTGGCTGTATATTAGAGAAAATCGG
>NQII01010564.1:9814-29315 GCA_002778355.1 Clitarchus hookeri
GGATGGCTTGGAAGTATTTACAAATCAGTTGGCTTTGCGCTCTGGGTGACACATAATCACACTACATCCCAGTTGACCTTTACCTTAATAGCGTACGCGTAAACAAACAAATGAAGTCAAAATAGACTAAAGTAAATTTTTCCTGTGTCTTGAAGTAGCAAACATCAAAGAATTAACTAGATGCATAGATATGTAAATAAATATATTTATAAGTTGACCAGGTTGTGATATTCCTCGTCATATGTATCAAATACAAACATAATCTACACTGAAAAGCCAGAAAAAAAAAAAATGGTACACCTGCCTATTATTGTGTAGGGCTCCGCGAGCACGCAGAAGTGCCACAAGACGACGTAACATAAACTCGACTAATGTCAGAAGATATGCAGGAGGCAATTCACAGCATGAATCCTGCAGGGCAGTTCACAAATACATAGGAGTGCGAGGCGGTGGAGATATCTTCTGAACAGCACGTTGCAAGGCATTCCAGATATGCTCAATAATGTTCATGTCTGGTGATTTAGGTGGCGAATAGAAGTGTCTAAAGTCAGAAGAGTGTTCCTGGAGCCACTTGGGTGCAACTCTCGACGTGTGCTCTGTCACATTGTCCTGCTGGAGTGTCCACCTCCGTCGGAATGCACAATGGACATGAATGGGTACAGGTGATCAGACAGGATGCTTACGTATCTGTCACCGGTCAGAGTCGTATATAGCCGTGTCAGGGTTCCCATTTCACGCCAACTGCACACGCCCCATACCATGACAGAGCCTCCAGCAGCTTGAACAGTCCCCTGTTATGGATTCATGAGGCTGTTATACCCGTAAATGTCCATCTGCCCGATAGAATTAGAAACGAGACTCGTCAGACCAGGCAACATGTTTCCAGTCATCAAGAGTACAATTGCGGTGTTGGCGGGCCCAGGTGAGGCGTAAATCTTTGTGTCGTGCAGTCAACAACGGTTCACGTGTGGGCCTTCGGCTCCGAAAGTTCATATTAATGATGGCCAGTTGAATAGTTCGCACGCTGGCATTTGTTGATGCCCCAGCATTGAAATCTGTGCCAATTTGAGAAAGGGTTGCACGTCTGTCATGTTTAATGATTCTCGTCAGTCGTCGTTTGTCCCGTTTGTTCACGATATTTTTCCGGCCACAGCGATGCCGAAGATTTGATGTTTTACTTGATTCCCGATAGTCACGGTAGACTCGTGAAATAGTGGTACGTGAAAATCCAAATTTTATGCTACCTGGAAGATGCTATGTCCCATCTCTCGTACGCTGAATATAAAACCACTTTCAAACAGACTTAACTGTCTGTAACCTGCCATTGTAGCAGCAGTAACCGATCTAGCAACTTTGCCAGACGCTTGTTGCCTTATAAAGGTGCTAGCGACCGCATCGCGTTACTCTGATTGGTTCCATACCTCTGTTATTTGCATACGCACGCCTATACCAGTTTTTTTAGCTCTCCAGTGTACGAAATTTGTAGACAACGAAAAAAAAAAATGCCAGAGTAGCTTTTGTTGTATAATTGCCTTGTTCGACTTCGTAGTAATTGAATGATTTAATTTTTAAACCTTTCTTCTCGTTAGTACTAGAGATATTAATGCAAAGGAGTTTTATATCAAAAAGAGAGAGAAGGAAACATAATTAAATCTTGTGGGAATGAAACCAGATCAAATTACTTACGAGTATGAATGAAAATAATGTGATTAAGATAATTAAAAATAACAAAAAATATGTTAAATTGAACATTATTAATTGAAGAAGAACAAATAAAAGGCTAAGAACCATAAAAACATACAAGTTCGCTGCAGAATGTGTAAAATCCTATGAATAGAGTGAAAAACAAGGAATACAAGAGAAATGTGACAAAATGGGATGAATACGAAAGAAATGCTGATTTGAAAGTCATTCTAAATAAGGGAAGTTTATCAAAACTGAATGGAAGCAAATACATATAATGAACAAATTAACAATGCGGGACATACAGTTCTGATGAAAACGAACAAATAATACTATAAAATAAAAAGAAACAAACAAAATGCATATATATATCATTGGCCAAACCAAATAAATAAAATTAAACGAAAAAAGTGCGAAATTTATGAATATGATTATTAACGAACCAAATAAAATGAAACGCCACTATTACACTCATCCGTTTCAAGGCCTCCGACTCCGGCCAAGTATCCATAAATGAACGACATTTTATGATACTACTGTTAACCTTTACATTCACCTATGTGCACGCAAGTAGCAAAATTAAATATAGCTTTCTGCTTTGAACTTATTTCAAGTTAATATGTAAACGGTTCCTTTTTTATATAAGTGCTTGTAAATACAAATTTTTTTTTCTCATATTTGAACCTGTGTATAAATTGTGGTGCATTATATGTTCTACAATTAATAGATTGTAAGCACATATATTAGGTAAATTTTATATACTCTCGCTATAATATGTTTTTATTAGGAACAAATTTTATTATTCTTTATTGTCTTAATTAGTTAATTAATGATTAGTTTTCTTTACATTTTTCTTAATTCTTTTTCTAAAATCTTCTATTTGATGCCCATAAGTCCGACATTGTGACAGTTAATGATCTCTGTAATAGTAATTATTATTATTTATTATTGCTGCATATACTTTTGAAACATTTTTGCCGTGAGCTTTCATTTGTTACAAATATGACTGGAGTTTGAGTATAACTTAAGTCCTGCTTCATGGCAGCGAACGCCCGCCATATTGATTATTTAGTGCCGTCGTTTGTCCTCTGTCACCCGCAGTTGTCAAGGCGAATCTAACGAAGCCTCACCGCTCCAGCCGTCTGAGGATCTAATGAACTCCAACGCACACAGACTCGCAGAAAACATTACTGTTCTTGTGGTTTCGCTGCAGTAGAGTACATATTGTAACAATGTGTACATATATTAAATTATTCCAATGTGAATGGGGAAATATGGACTCCATGGAAAGAGAACACGTTTACGGAATTTGAGGTTAGTGAGAACGTAACTAATGAAGGGTTTATTTAAAAGTGCACTTCTCTGAGTGGTTCAGAATAATTCATGTATGGGATATTCCAAAAATGAAAGAAATAGTTCTTAAAATGGTAAAGACCTGTATTTTACTTAAAATTTTGTTTGGAGGGCATTAATTAACAGATTTCTGTATCAAATGAGGCATATATAAAATAACGCTATTAAACAACGAGTTATTCGAATTACATATTATGTATTAATTTTGTTACAAAATGTTGTTAAGCAGAAATAATTATGTTTGTATTTGGTAATGTGTATAATACTAAAATATAAGTGAAAGTTAAAAAAAAATCCACAACAGTTGAAGGCCAAGTCCAATAAACCGGCCAGGCGTATCACTACTATCGTCACATCAATAATTGACGAAGTAAAATAAAGTAAACAGAAATCTGCTCGTTTGCTATGTAACTGCTCGGTAGATGGAGAGACGCGACGGTGGAAGGAGTGTGCGGCATAAGTCAGCGCGTGGATTAGTACGAGGCAGACATTTGATACAACAAACGACCTTGTGCGGTCTAATTTATTGCAGCTCGAAGTTTTAAATTCGTATGCGCCCTGCGAGGCCATTTGTTTCCTCGAACAAGCAGTTTTACGGGCCAGTTTCATTTAGTGGAGCGTTAACACGAGCACAATACACATTCTACGTGCTTATTTACACAACGCTTCTGCAGTACGAGAAGTCAGTTAATTGAAACACGACGTATCACGCGAAATAAATTCATACAGCTTATGAAAGGATTCAAATTTTATCCATCATCGGAAACACAACAGGTACACATATAGACTATTTAAAATGGAACGCACAGGACTCTTTATGATATGACCTCAAATTTTCTGTTAAAGGTGCAACATCGATATCATATTACTGTCCGTTCACAGTTCCTGAACACTTGTGAATTACTTCATCGTTTTTATTTCTGTCTATTGTGACTCACGATGTACAAAAATATAAATATCACCACTTAACTAAAGTAAATTGTCTGCAGGCCACTTAAGTAACAGAGCCAGCGGTGGCTGAGCGATTAGCATGCTCGCCTCCCCCCAAGGTGAACCAGGCTCAATCCCCGGCTGGGTCACCAGATTTTTGCATGTGGGAATCGTGCCGGACAATGCCGCTGTTAGACGATTTTTTTCAGGGATCTCCTCGTTTTTCCTACTCAGCTGAAAAACCCTCATCGGCTGAAATTATGTAACAGGGCCATAATTGTAGGCAATGTAAGTGTGTATTTTATTACTAGGCCAGTTCTTATTCTAACATGTATCCTACGAAAGCAAAAGTCAGATTTAACACAATTTAACCGTGCGCATACAATACGTTGCAAATACATAGAGACGTTGTTACTGTAGTTCCTCCATGACGTGATTGTTTCCTACTGTTGTGGAGGCAAGTTGAAGTAGGGAGACTTCTACTGGAGAACTGCAATCGTCTCTACAACTTGCAACAACAATCATTCTCAATTTTTGCACTTACTATCAGAATCATCGCAAAAGTACGAGTTATGTTGTATATGAAGAAGGAATTTATATATTTTATAGAACTCTTAAATATTTTTCTAGAAATTACTGACATTGATGTTATAAATATTAATTATTAAGATTCTATTCCTAATCAAACTTAAATCGTATTTCAATTCCGGATGCTTCAGAAAGTAAATTTCGCAAGGCAACATTCGTCGAGTAAAGCAACCATTATAATTAATATTGTTATACCTGCGTAATAAATTATTAGTATAAATGTTGAAATTATGTTTCATATTTAAAATTTCATGTATATTTCTTGTAGTTTTATAAACTATAATTTTGTACGTGAAATGAATGTGCGTGAATTAAAGATACTGGTAAATATTAAAACAAATCTTAATTATTTACTACTGCGAAAATTATAATAAAGGCACAGAATGTGCATCCAAAAAGGAAAAACGCTTGAATGTTACATTAAATAAGGCTTATTTACTTGATTTTTAAGAATATGATGTTATAGAGTGGAGTGGAGAGATTCGGGTGGCTAGTAACCTCCAGGTATTGAAAGCCGATGAGGATGAGGTGAGGTTAGTATGAATCAGCGCTGGTATACAAGGGCAGGAGAAACGGGATATCCCCGAGAAAATCTGACGACCAGCGGCATCGTCCAGCATGATTCCCACGTGTGAAAGCCTGGGAGCGAGTCCGCTGGGAATCGAACACAGTTTGTCTCGGTGGGAGGCGAGTGGTCTAACCACTTCAACACCGCGGCCTCGAAAGTTATGTAATCTTATTCTAGCAAATTGTTATATACACAATTGCAATAAATAATTTCATTGCCCATTCTTATATAATATAAAATAAACTTTAGTGACAATTTTGCTAGTATAATAACTACTTTGCAAAGCGTTCTGCATGCTGTGCAGTCGTTACCACTGTACGGCACTCTACTTCCACCAACTGTGGCGCTCACTTGGCAAGGCTGCTTGCCTACAATTAGTGAGATTACACGGCGAAGTACTAACTACATTACGCAAACATGCAAATGCAACTTTTTTCCCACATATTCACTAGCAGTCTCTATTGATAACATTATCAGAAATTTGGCTTATACTTGAAAATAAGTTCCAAAAAAATCTGCACCCATAATTCCCCCATNATTGATAACATTATCAGAAATTTGGCTTATACTTGAAAATAAGTTCCAAAAAAATCTGCACCCATAATTCCCCCATGACACACACACACGGAAAATACTACATTCTGTAAGTTGTCACGTTTCAGGATGTACTTTCTATTCAGGCGTGGAGTAGTAGCGGAGTATTTGACGCTAGCCGAGTGGGACAGTGAGGTGTAGTATTGTGAGGCACGGGGCACCTGCAGACGCCAGGGAGCCGATGGCTGTCAACAAGAGAGGCCCGAGGAACCGCGGTGTCCAGAGCTTTGTCGTGATAGCTGGCGGTTGTACGCCGTTCTTTCGCGCTGCGTGTTTGCATCTCTTCGGCCAAGACTCGCATAAGATTGGTCAAACAAGCATTTCTGTCAAGTGTAGTGGCGGTACTTGTTGTTCAGTCGGGGAGTGTGTTGCTGACAGCTGTAGAGAGNGAGTGGGACAGCGAGGTGTAGCATTGTGGAGCACGGGGCGGGGCACCTGCAGACGCCAGGGAGCCGATGGCTGTCAACAAGAGTGGCCCGAGGAACCGCGGTGTCCAGAACTTTGTCGCGATAGCTGGCAGTTGTACGCCGTTCTCTCGCGCTGCGTGTTTGCATCTCTTCGGCCAAGACTCGCATAAGATTGGTCAACAAGCATTTCTGTCAAGTGTAGTGGCGGTACTTGTTGTTCAGTCGGGGAGTGTGTTGCTGACAGCTGTAGAGAGAAGATAGAGGAGAGGGAGCCTCGTCAGAGGAGGTGAAAGTNGAAGATAGAGGAGAGGGAGCCTCGTCAGAGGAGGTGAAAGTTCCTACAGAATGGTCCTCAACGGCAGTAATAAGTTACCATGGCATATGTTTAGAAGCAAGTTTGTCTTTATGCTAAGTTAATTTAAGTATTTCAACATAAACTTAGAGATTAGGAAATAATATGGACATCTTTCAAGCGGTAGTTTCATTTTCGGCTGATGTTATATACCCAACGTTTTAATTTACGCAGAAATATCAAATGTTTCTGACTGAAATTTTTACAAACTTTTTAAAGTGCGCTTAATTAATTTTGTGAATTATAATTTTAACTATTTCCAGTACTTTGGAAATTCTTATTTGACATTATTTCATTAGGAAATTCTATTTTTTCATCCAACCCCTCCCTTCTGGAGGTTTCTGATGTAGTAGGATGTGTATGCTTTCTTTTTTATTATTAGCTTATCAAAGATGGGGTAGGAATTTTTTACTCGCGGATTTCCACGTATAATCCAGTGTCAGCTGGTGACTTCTGGAACTGGGAGGGATGTGGCGATCCTAACTTAGGTCATTACAAATACCATGTTTTAAATAGGCACAGCGATAAAAAAATNACTGGGAGGGATGTGGCGATCCTAACTTAGGTCATTACAAATACCATGTTTTAAATAGGCACAGCGATAAAAAAAATTGTATATGACAGGCTTTTGTGAGTGTCGCTTATGTAGTTAAATACAACAATTAAGTTTGGTTTTTGGANAAAAAAATTGTATATGACAGGCTTTTGTGAGTGTCGCTTATGTAGTTAAATACAACAATTAAGTTTGGTTTTTGGAAGAAAAATGACATCACTCGATTTGTAATCATCGACATTACCGTGGCCACTCGTTCAGATCTAAGCACTAGCATAGGTATTGTTTTATTTTAAGTTTGTGTAGAATACATGCCTTCCAAATAGTACCTGCGTTGTGCNTAAGCACTAGCATAGGTATTGTTTTATTTTAAGTTTGTGTAGAATACATGCCTTCCAAATAGTACCTGCGTTGTGCAATACATTACACGAGATATAAGATGATAATACTTAGTCTACTGTAATAAGATAACAAAAATTTACTCAAATACATATATATATTTTTTAAACCCAACATTACACTAAAGAACCAAAACAACTAGTAAACCTGCGTAATATTGTGTAGGGCCCCCGCGAGCACGCAGAAGTGCCCTAAACGACGTGGCATGGACTCGACTAATGTCTTAAGGTATTCGGGAGACAATTCACAGCATGAATCCTGCAGGGCAGTCCACATATCCATAGGAGTGCGAGACGGTGGAGGTCTCTTCTGAACAGCACGCTACAAGGCATCCCAGATATGCTCAATAATGTTCATGTCTGGTTGTTAAGGTGACAAAAAGAAACGTCTAAAGTCAGAAGAGTGTTCCTGGAACCACTCGGTAGCAACTCTCGACGTGTGGGGTGTCGCATTGTCCTGCTGGAATTGTACACATCCGTCGGAATGCACAATGGACATGAATGGGTCCCGGTGATCTGACAGGATGCTTACGTATCTGTTACCAGTCAGAGTCATATCTAGAAGTATCATGGTTCCCATTTCACGCCAGCTGCACACGCCATGAAAGAGCCCCCACAAGCTCGAACAGTCGCCTGTTGACATGTCGGCTCCATGGATTCATAAGGATGTCTCCATACCCGTACACGTTCATCCACCCGATACAATTGAAAACGAGACTCGTCAGACCACGAAACGTGTTTTCAGTCATCAAAAGTCCAATGGCGGTGTTGGCGGGCCCAGGCGAGGCGTAAAGCTTTGTGTCGTACAGTCAAAAATGATACACGAGTGGGTCTTCGGCTCCGAAAGCCCATATCAATGATGGTCCGTTGAAAAGTTTGCACGCAAACACTTGTTGATGCCCCAGCATTGAAATCTGCGCCAATTTGAGAAAGGGTTGCAGGCCTGTCACGTTTAATGATTATCATCGGTCGTCGTTCGTCCTGTTCGTTCACGATCTTTTTCCGGCCGTAGCGATGTCGAAGATTTTATGTTTTACCTTATTCCCGATATTCAAGGTACACTCGTGAAATGGTAGTACGTGATAATCAAAATTTTATCGCTACCTTGGAGATGTTATGTCCTATCTCTCGTGCGCTGAATATAACACCACGTTCAAACTCACTTAAATCTTGATAACGTGCCATTGTAGCAGCAGTAACCGATCTAGCAACTTTGCCAGACGCTTGTTGTCTTATATAGGCGCTCCCGACCGCATCGCATTACTCTGATTGGTGCCATACCTCTGTTGTTTGCATACGCACGCCTCTACCTGTTTCTTTGTCTCTCCAGTGTATTTTCATACAGTACATANCCATACCTCTGTTGTTTGCATACGCACGCCTCTACCTGTTTCTTTGTCTCTCCAGTGTATTTTCATACAGTACATACAAAATGCATGTCAAATTTTAATAAGAGGATGATGGTGGCTTACCTTAATTCATATGTTTGAAAACAAAATCCATTCTTCTTTCATTTTACACAGAAAAACGGTCGTTAATTATTTGGCATTTTAAGCAAACACTTCTTGATGATGAACATCGCCAAAGCATTAATCCTCGTTAATTTCTTAAGTCTTTTCGTATTTCAAGCTTCGAACCCGCATAGCAATTCCGCGAAATTACACGCACTTAAGGTAAATTTTCGTGTATACTAACCACTGCATTTCTTACCTTGGCTTTGTTGTTGAGTTATATTTAACTGTGACCTTACTGGTTCCAAATTGTTAAGNAACCACTGCATTTCTTACCTTGGCTTTGTTGTTGAGTTATATTTAACTGTGACCTTACTGGTTCCAAATTGTTAAACTCTACTTTTTTCTTATTAAGGATCGCCACAGCCCTCACAGTTTCAAAAATCATCAGCCGCTACCGTTCTAACTGTTTAACGTAATAAGGTTTAAAAGGCTATTCACTGAAGTATCCATGATTTACAAGTATACGCAACACGACATTAAATACAGTCCAAACTTTCTTCTGACCGACGNTTCACTGAAGTATCCATGATTTACAAGTATACGCAACACGACATTAAATACAGTCCAAACTTTCTTCTGACCGACGTACATTGATCATCTTGTTCCTAGAGCTCCGAGAGTCATGACATTAACAATAAACGTATTCAGAATATTACACACTGTATTTGAAGCACGCGCGAATTTTATCTTTCAATGTTTATAAAACATAATCAAAATAAATACAAGTATTGTTAAGAATTGTGTTAAACAATTGCAATAGAGCGCTCCGTAACACATGTCGTATACAACTGTAGAACACATTCTGTTAAACAGTGGAATTCGAAGTTCCAGTTTGAGTAGGCTTATCAAGCTCCAGGAAACAGTCTCTGTGTGAGAGCAGGGGCACGCCCAATTATCTTTTATTTACAGCATGTGATTGGCTGAAAAGTGACGAGCCCCTGGAATTTTCACTCCCTTCTGTAGAACCACTAGTCTATTGTTACGGTCATCTCTATCTACTCCGATCTACCCACTTTGGGGCGAAGAAACTGCAGCATCACCACGTGACATTTTTAAAAACATTTCTCTCGTCCATGTCAAAAACATTAGCTCGGAAATAAGCACCGTATTTGTACGCAGTATTATTTGCTGAGTAGCAGATAAGCAGAGGTCTGTGTTCTGAGATTGTATGAAGACGGCTGCTCCAAATAGCCCTCTCTCAGCAGCCGCCACTGGTATAATCTCTAAACGGGACTCAGCCTAAATATTAGGTATCTGGAGATTGCTCATCTCCTCTATTAATAGCAAAGTGAGTGCTGAATATAATTGAGTGTTTTCCCAATATGTCATGCCTCCAATGCCATGAAGTTGGGCGCACGTGACATATATTTGGTTAGAGATGCAGGGTTATATTTTATTTGTGATTTTGTTGGAAAGTGTATAAATTGAAAGTAAGTAATGCAAGTTTTAATATTCCAAATGCCAGAGGATGTTTAGGGTATTATGTAAGTAATTACATTTTTCTACAAATGGGAGGGAACATAGAAGAGTGTGACTACATGGCTACCAAAGTAAGCCACGTAACGAAGTTACCCTCAGGGAGAAGAGATTGGGCGACTTTTTACATCGAGGTCTTGAAAACCGGTGAGAATGAGGTGAGGTTAGTATGGAGCAGCGCCGGAATACAAGGGCGGTGGAAACGGAAGATCCCCGAGGAAACCCGCCGACCAGCGGCATCGTCCAGCACGATTCCAAAGTACAATAATCATGGAATTTACCCAGAATAATGATACAGAGGTTTGAATTAGATGGTTCATGTTTTTCTATAGATAAATAATAGTTTATTGGCATGCAGCTTAAGGAGGTGTACACTGAATGAAATGAGTCAAATTTTAAACAGAAATGTGTGTATAGGATGTCCGAGAGTGTTGTATGTTCACACAACTGGTAGCACTGAGAAAGTGTTACTAAAGTGATGACTTGTTGCAAAGCTATCAGAGTGCACGCTGAAGTTGCACTGGTCTCTGGTGGCGCTGTGGAGAAACAGAGCGTATGAATATTCAGTCCAGCGATAAATGTCAATAAATTATTATATATTTCTTTGACTTTGTATTTCGACGATCAGCTGGCTTTATGGCACACGCCAGCATACGAGCGCTACATGGAAATCCACACCAAATTCATGTTGTGAATGTAAATAAATAGTACTGGGGAACCTAATAGCGAAGTACTACACGTATTACTTATAACAAATGACGGTTGTTCACATTGTGTTGATTCAGTTTTTTGATATGGTTCATTTTAGTTATACGATAAGTGAATATGTACATTTTCCTTTACAAGTGATTTTTGTGCGCATGTTGGGCTAGAAGTGTTAGTCGATAACCTTTTTTTCAAACGGAATGCTACTGCATGTTAGTAAGTAAAAACTATGGCTAATTTGTATAAATTTTCTGTCGCCCTTGTTATTCAGGATATTTTAAAGGAAAGAGNCTTTTTTTCAAACGGAATGCTACTGCATTTTAGTAAGTAAAAACTATGGCTAATTTGTATAAATTTTCTGTCGCCCTTGTTATTCAGGATATTTTAAAGGAAAGAGAGAGCCCCTGTTTGTAAATAGGTCTGAAAATTCTGTGAAATTAGGTGTTTAATTTGATTCCCTATTGGAGGGAATGTAACTACACAAATATTTTTGGCAACTCGGTTTTGATTCATTGTCGACCCGATATATGTAATTACAATAGTGTTGTTTCTAGATGTGTTTTATGTAAAGATATGAAATAGCTAGGGCTTGAATTCTCGGGAGTCATTAGAGACGAAGCAATTATCTCAGGAAAACAGGATTGTTGAAGGAATCGGCCGTGGCCTGTAGTAAGGAACCAGGCAGCCATGCATTGCACCTGGACAGATGTGGCCTACCATAGTGCTACATATTTATTAAATTTATTAGAAATCGTTTAATTGTTTCCCGATATATGACAAAATTTACTTTATTCATTAAGCACTATCTTTAAAAACGATGGAGAAAATATGGTCTGTATAAACAGATTTAGTTGTAAAATGCACTGTCGTTCACAATTTTAAGCTTAATATTATTAAAATTAGTGTATAGTCATCTTAACAAGTATCAGTTTACATAACCCACTTACATGATTTATTCACGTGTCACTATCTCTTAAAATGGTGGACAAGAGGCTATGGGTAGATGCATTTGAAAGTTGTAATAATTACTGCTAGCTACACTTCCTGCGCCGCGGACGTAGATATAGAGGAAAGTGTAGAGCTTCAGAAAAATTATGTAGAATTTATGAATGAAAATAAGGAAAACATGGTATCTTTCAGCAGGACTGATCAAGGTCGAACCAACCGTCATTCAATTGTGACTTTAGTTTTCGATTAGCTAGTTCACCCTTTCCTCAATTATTTTATTTTAAACAAATAAATTAATTAAATACTTTTTTGAAACAGTTAAGCAAATGTCCACCATTACATTTAGTCATACAGTGTTAATAAAAAGGATAAGTTCCAGTAATTGTAGACAATATTTAATGTTCTTTAAGATAGAAAGTAGAAGATTTTAGTATTGTGAAAAAGGGTAGCGGAAACATTTTACTCTAAAAGGGTGAGAAGCTATTTGGTTAAAAATAATTATTTATCGTTCCCAAAAGCCAGGTGAGAGAACATTCGAGTTTATTAGAAGTGTAAGTGTTTGTTATTACGCATGTGCCTAATTTAAGAGTTTAGAATAGAAATAGTGTGTCACGTTAATTTTGGAAACTATTTTTTCCTTTCGTGAGGCAGCAAAGTGCANAAGTGTTTGTTATTACGCATGTGCCTAATGTAAGAGTTTAGAATAGAAATAGTGTGTCACGTTAATTTTGGAAACTATTTTTTCCTTTCGTGAGGCAGCAAAGTGCAAGTAAACCAGTATCAAAATACTTTATTTGAACTACAAAAGTTGTTATTTCAGTTAAATGAGGTGATGTTTAATTCTCAGCTGTATTTGCACACATTTAACAGGTGACAGATATTCCTAAAGTTTGCAGCGGAAAGGGTTAACTTTACTTAACATGATAAAATGGATAAAACGAAGAAATAAAAAATTTAAGCTCTTTTAATAGCCACTGTGTTACCGATATCTTGGCATACTCATGTTCTATGTCACATGTCCCAAACAACTTTCCGTCGTTATACGACTTTTTGACCTTCCTTCATCGGTACTCGAAACCGAGTTTCTTATTGTTAAAACAAGCGGCATCTTAAAGCTCACTACACTGTAAAAAAAGGTCTGTATTTTTACAAGGAATTCTTTAGAATCTGGTTGACAAATATATTTTTGTAATATCACAAATTAATAAGAAAAAATTTCACAAAACCTTCAGGTAGAATGTGTAAAACTAATGCTGAACTGCAACAAGCCAATGATATAGACTTCGAGTTCATTTGAGCTACATTAACAGTTTATAACTATTTTCCAAAGAATTGCTTATAACAAATACAGAAATTTAGTATTCTGTAGACTGGATAGAAGCCGAGAATTATCGCCAGTCGATCATTTTATATTGGATCATTGATATATTCCCAAAAGACACACTATTGGAATAATCGTTACCTTATCAAGNCAGTCGATCATTTTATATTGGATCATTGATATATTCCCAAAAGACACACTATTGGAATAATCGTTACCTTATCAAGAGTCACCACAGTCCGTATTATCTCGCTTTATACTGGTTTGTTCTGTTGTTTTTCAGGTATTTTACAGGGTTCCAACCCAGCTGTAAAAACCCATGGACGTATTTCTGAGAAACTGAGTGAGGCGGCATCGTCGTTAAGACATGCACACACTCTCCGGCATTTGCCGTAATGCAACGTCAGGAACAGTAGACCTGGCTAGTTGGTGTGTGTGAGTGGGAGCCTGCGACGCGGAGGGTAACAAACTCCGCTCTCTGTTCAGTTCAGCTATTGTCTCACGATGAAACATCAGACTAATGCTTACGACAATGGCCTGCCAGGTTCTGTTATTATTGATAACATCTATTAACCACACTATGAGCGGTTGCAACGCCCTATAATTGTGTTCTTCTTTTTGGAGAGTGGCCAACTGTGTTTTCCCTGCGTTCACTGTCCACGAAGACGAAACTATGTGTCTAGTAGACTAAATCAAAATCAGTGAAAATTTAGTTATTTTTATTAGTTAACGGAACCTGACTTATTCAAAAGTCCCTTCAATCAATTAACTCTCGAATTAGTATAAAAACGACAGTTTTCCTACACTTACTGTTTCGCTGACATTTTCCACAGATTAAAAAACAATTTCATTCGATGTTTTTCAGTAATTTGTTTTTTAACGGACGTATCAGTTGAACAAGGCATTTTAAATGAAATAACAACGCGTAAAGTAATAAAATCAACAAAACATATTTTTTTTAAAGAAATTCGTTTTTTAGCATACATTTCGAAAAAATGATAGGATTATCAATCCCCTGTATGTGTTAGGAGTATATGTATGTCCCCTCTTAATATATTTTGAACCAGTGAACCGAAATTCTCCTTAATTGGCCCACATCCTGTATTTAGCAAGTACATTTACTTTAATAGTTTTCATCATGCATGATACTTATTATCAGATGGCGGCAATTTTGAAATTTTGGGCATTGTGTTATATCTCAGTAACCATCCAATCAATTAATACAAAATTTTCTTCTTTGAGAGTGTATGACACAAGTGTCGCATTTATGAAGTGGCAATGTTATTGTACACGCCATATTAGAAATTAGTGGAACATGAAAAAATAAAGCTTGTACTGCGTATCTTAGGAAATACCTAACCTTTTCCTACCAAATTTGTCACATCAGTAATAGTAACGTAGGCCATATTAATACGAGCAATTTAAATGCATGAGAAACTTATTTTACAGCTAATTGGTTATATCTACCATACCATTTGAACAATGTCGATAAACTTGTTATGTTGAAATAATATATTACGAGAATCAATTGAGTCAGTAGATAACTCATTTTGTTATTTCTTTGGTTAAAAAAGGAACTTTATTATTACGTGCCGGCCGTATTGTTTTCACTCTTAGTTGCTGTATGCTCCTTTTAATATATGCATTTTATTGTATTTAAAATTATGTAACGTAAATCGCACGTACAGTATTATGTGTTTATTGATGTTTGTTAGAGGAGTCGCTGATTGGTGACGCTGTTTGCTAGGCGGTTATGTTTCCGTTTTCACGAGGAAGACTCATGGTTGAGCGGTCTGCTATAACTGTGTACCATATANTTGCTAGGCGGTTATGTTTCCGTTTTCACGAGGAAGACTCATGGTTGAGCGGTCTGCTATAACTGTGTACCATATGAGAAGGCCACATTTTTGACAGTTGACAATCGCCGTGTCTTTTCGTTTATGTATCCATTCGCCATCAACAGGCGTGTCAAGAATAGGCTTTGATGTGGCGAGTCAGCGCGTCCAGGAGGTGCTGCTCCGTGTGGCAATTGGTGAACTGCTTGGGTGGCGCTGCATTCGTAAACGGAGCTTGGTGGACGTGTGTAGGGTCGTTCGTAAACGCGGTACACGAAATATATGTTACTTTAAAAATTATACAGAGCTCGCGGGAAAATAAAATTATTTGTATATGCGCGTGAATACGTTATTTTAAACAACAAAACTATTATATGTTTCTGGGTTTAGTTCGGGATATGGATAACAGATGGCACGGAAGGGCATATTGCAAATGATGGTGCGCTTTTAACTCACAAGATGGCAGCACCTGGTTTGAGAGTCTGGAAACTTTGGATTTTTTCGTCACATTTGGATACGTATCGTTTTATTGTGCATCTCATTTTGAACACCTATACATTACTATTTTATCACGAAGTTTCGTTTCTAAAACTAAAAACTGCTGTTTTATGACCACGTAAAATAAAATGTATTAATTAATCTACGAACTCTTTCTTATCCGCGTATCTTCTGCTTGTGTGATGTGCTTCGGCACTGCTCTCAGAATAGCCAACGTAATATTAACTTTTGTTCGTTCGTGCATCAGCTGATACAGGATTTTGTAAATGGCAGGTTATTTGTTTTCAATATATTAAGTTGCCACTCACTGACCGTCAGAAAGTGGCCTTCTTATATGAAATGAACTAGTATGGTGTGACGGGAGAGTTGTCCCGAGAGGCGAGCTGGGCAGTGCTATGCGGCGAGCTAACCTGGAGCCGGTCAAACATTTGAGAAGGTTGAATCCCCGCATCAAGTTAGTGTGTTTGCGTATTGACTGATATTATGCGGACTCAAGTGTTTTACGTGTCTGCCCGGTCGACGTTCTTGTTACGTACGTGTTTATTGAAAAATTACAGTGCCGCTCATTACGTGCGCTCATTACGTACATCGCAAACTTTACTGCAATCGGACGCCTACAGTGAATGTTCCATTTATGATTCGGGTAGGCATTCGTAACTACGATAGTGACGATCAATGTACTTCGTGGAAACTGCAAACGTAAAACGTAACCACGTTTACGTACTGTTGCTGTAAACGTGAATGTTTGCATCGGCGACATGCCTGGGGAGGTACGACAACTCGTCTCGACGTGTCAGTGGCGTGGTGCCGACCTGAAGCTGAGGCCACGCAACGAAGCAGTGTCCGGTGAGCGGGGCTTTCGAATGGCTTCTTGGCTCAACAACTGGCTGTGAATTGCAGGTAGAGTTACGGCGCCTTTATTGTTACGCCTGTAGGCATTCGAGGATGGTTACGTAGACGCGAGTGTATACACTTTACTGGATATGGACAGCACAGCGTAGAAAAGCTGTGGCTCCCTATTTTAAAAAAGAAGTTAATAAAGTAACCTATAGCTGAGATTGTATTAAGAACCGCAATAATGTAATTCTGTTATTATTACGGCGGTTAAAAAAAATTTTCCATTTACTAAATTTGTTTTGTTTACCGAAAAATTAAATACCTTAGCATCTCGTTGATATTCTTTTCTTACAGGTCTTACCACTGTTTAATCTGAGGGGAATAATGATTATATATATTATAAAGAATGAGGCAGACTTGGAATAACCCTAACCAATCTGGTAAGACGTATCAGACTAATGGTGTTGTCTGATATTTACGTAAACTTTTATAATTGTGATAAATTATTTTGCAATGAGTGAATTTAGTTATTAACTGTAGGTAAACAATTATTTTTGTTACGAAATTAGGTTGCTAATTTGATTCTAATTACGTATTTTCTTATTACTAACATTTTTATTACTAAACATTATTTTATATTATTATTATATAATAAAACTGAGAATTTGTGAAGATCTCCTTCCCCTTAGGGTTTGTCCTCATATGTTGTGTGTATAACTAAATAATGTTTTTATTGGTAAGTTTAATTAATATTGATATAAAGTCTCTCGTATATCTACATACAACATGTATTTAAAACATACCGACAAATATTGATAGGTTTTTCCAGAAGTGTAAATATAGAGAATGAGATAGGCAATCCATGGTCCATGTTGAATAGCACGAATAGTAAACGCATCCAAAGTTTGAGACAAAATTAAAATTAATTGTCGTATTTAGAAAACTGTTTGCGGGACAGAAACAAAGTATTTGCTACGAATTATTTAAACCGTAGTCATTAATAAAGTGAATTTCGTTTACATGTAATCCAAGCCCATCATTTTAAAAGGGGATGTAGCTACGCTTATTTATGCAACACGTACGTTACAGGAAAATATTCCCTAATTTTGACAAGAGATTATTGAAATGCCGACAAAATTAGCAACTTAAATGATTTTGCACAAATTGTAATACTCTCGCCCTTTTCGAGTACAAATTCCATGTTCTATTTCCCAGAGAAGTGTTACTGCCTGCCAAGTAGACAACCAGTACTTGTTTACTGCACGCCGCGCGTTAGTGGTGTGTGGACATTACGTACAAGTGATTTGTGGAGGAACAGAATTGTAACTAGTTTCGTCTAAATGGGTTTGTAAGAGGAGCGGAGTATTGGTGGTTTTTCCCCACCCTCATTACCAATACTGAAAAGCACCTCCCGAACAGAGGAGTAAACTGTAGAATAAAAACCCCATTTCACTGCACTTTGCGTGCATTCTACAAGTCGACATGGCGAAGTATAGGAAATCAGAGATGACACACATGGTAACGTTTTACGGTGAATTTAAAGGAAACTCACGAGCTGCTGTACGATTGTACCATGAGAGGTCTTCAGCGCGGCGGCAACCTCATCAGGACACCTTCACAAGTGCCACTCAAACACTGCGTGAAACAGGAACGTGAGGTTCGAGGTGGCTCTGGTCACGTCCATGCTCCTAACATGAAAGAAGAAGTACCAAATGTTGTGGAGTCAAACCCGTCAACAAGCACCCGCGCCATTGCGCACGTAATGGCTCCGTCCTTTTCCACTGTATGGCGTTTCAAGCACGAACAGCTGCTACGTCCCTACAGGCATTGGGACCAGCAGATTTCGCACCACGACGAGATTTTTCGCTGTGGTTTCTGCAACAGTGTACAGTAGTTCCTCATGTTACACCATTGTATTGTTTACTGATGCAACAAAATTCACGAGAGACTATTATTTAAACAGCAGGAACATACTTCATGTCGGGTGCTTCGTCGCATATCGCTTCACCTGCCATCGAGCCCTGGACCTCCAGCATGTAAGTCTTTAAATGTTATTTACATGATTTTCTGACATTATTATTATTTTTTGGTAGTTCAAGCAGGCAGTAACACTTATCTGTGGAATCAAAAATGTAATTTTTACTCGGAAAGGGCGAGAAATAGAAAATTTTGTCAAAAGTCTGTTATGTTGCTAGTTTTTCCTTTATTTAATAATCTCTAGTGAAGTTCTTAGCTGAAATAGGTGGCAACATCCCCTTTCAACATGATGGGGGTGGGTTATATGTACACAAAATTCACTTTATTAATGATTATGGTTTAAATAATTCGTTACCATTACTTTGTTTCTGTCCCGCATGCACTTTCCTAAATATGGCCATTAATGATATTTCTCACACTTTGGAAGCGTCTACCACTATTGCTATTTAATCTGGACAATGAATTGCCTATCTCAATCTTTCTTTTTCCAACTCTGGAATAACTTATTAAAAGTTGTCAGTTTGTTTTAGATATACATTGAAGAGCCAAAAAAACTGGTATAGGCGTGCATATGTAAATAACAGAGGTATGGAACCAATCAAAGTAACGCGATGTGCGGTTGGCAGCTAGATCGGTTACAGCTGCTACAATGACAGGTTATCAAGATATAAGTGAGTTTGAATGTGGTGTTATAGTAGGCGCACGAGAGATGGGACATAGCATCACCGAGGTAGCGATAACATTTGGATGTTCGCGTCCGACCATTTCACGAGTGTACCGTGAATATCGGGAATCAGGTAAAACATCACATCTTCGACATCGCTACGGCCGGAAAAAGCTCGTGAAAGAACGGGACTAAGGACGACTGACGAGAATCATTAAACGTGACAGACGTGCAACCCTTTCTCAAATTGGCGCAGATTTCAATACCTCCTGCATACTCTCAGACATTAGTCGAGTCCAT